>VZTZ01005646.1:495591-680291 GCA_013400955.1 Drymodes brunneopygia | reverse complement strand
AAAAAAAAAAAGTTGCAATGTCAATGTTAGCTGAGAAAAACATGGAGTCTTTTATTTCCAGAGCATAACTGGGGGGTAGCATCCATGGGCTGCAAAGTTACCAGTTCAGGATGCTGCTGCTCTTTCCTATAATGGAGCTTGACTCAGTGGAGCTTGTTTGATTTCAGTGTTCATGAGCTTGAGAACATTTTCATCTTCTAGATCAGAGACTCCAGGGAAAAAGGGAAGAGCAATTTTTATTATCCTATTTTAGTATTTGAAGGGTCATTTTTAATTTTTATTATCCTATTTTAGTATTTGAAGGGGTATAAAAATAGGCTGATGCCATAGGCAGAATATCAGCACTGCCATTTTGCTACTTTAAAAAAATATATATGCTTTACAGGTATGGGCGTTTTTTTCTATAGATTTTCCATATAGGTTTTATCACAAAGTGACCTAGTCCACATGCCAACTTCTGAGTGCTATCTGCATAAAACTCAGGGTTTTTATAAATAAAGTAATTTTGATGCTCCACCAAGAACTTTGTGGGGTTTGTTCCTTTTTATTACTTTATTGAGTGTTACTATAAATCTTAGTGTAAAAGAAGAAATAATTTTTTCTCTGAATTTTCATCTGAGATGGATTTTTCAGGCACCACATTAAAAGGGGTGCTTTAGGGGCTACAGAAAAACTATGTTATTTTGACATACTTGAAATTACATTTTATTATGTTAATTACAAAATGCTTTTTAAAAATCAAATTAATTATTTTCTACTAAAATGTTCTTAACATTTAAAAAGACTGAAATTCAAGTGAAATGTCACAATTTTTCAATCAAAGAAGCTGAAATGATCTAAACGTCTTATTTCCTAATTTTCGCCTTTTTTCCAATTTGTTTTTCCTTTTGTTTCTTTTGATGGGGAAAAAAAAGTGGGGGGAAATCATTCTGTTTCTATTAAATAGACAATCTGGTGTCTGTCCTGCTTTACTCCCATGGGAAGAACACAACAGATGTACAAGAAGGACTAGTGTTATATAGCTGATAATTTTAATAGACATTAGTCTGCTAAACTGTTCAGTAACTTCTCTCCTCTAGCCCACCATGCCCTGCCCATCCAGCTGCAGCAAGAACTTGGAGTGGTGTCAGTGAAGGGATCCTTGAGCAGGGAGATCCAGACCACTGAAATACCCTCTGGCAGTGACAAACCTCTGGTTAAAACTGGGAATCTGGACAGCCCTTGAGCCATTATGGATTGATGGATTAAAGTATGGTTTTATGATGGAAACACAAATGTAGAGAAGATTGCCTGAGTGTCCTTATAAATTAATATTAAAAAATGTATGCAAAAGGACTAAGGCGATGCAAACATACTGGATTTGTGTTTTCATGGAAACAAAGCTGTAAATTGCTCAAGTGCAATGCACTCCAGCTATTCCCACTGGACTGAGTGTGCAACTCATGTGTAGCCATCATGTTTGGTGAGCAGATGAAAAAGAAGCAGCAGCTTGGACTTAGGACTGTTTTTTCCATCCCCTATTACTCAAATTCACTGTTGCCCTGGAGTAGGGTAGCAGAAGAGGAGGCACCAAGTTTTTAAAGATGGGTTTCAGAGATCTCAAAATATGCTTGGCATTTACGGTTCAGGGGGATTTTTCTGTACAAGTTCTGCTGCTTTACTTCACCTCCTTGGGGCAGTGCTGTTTTTACCTGCAGGAGGTGGTGTCCCTCCTCTGCTCTCACAGGCTGGATATCCTTCAGCCCTGGTCAGGCCAGAGAAGAAATGATTCCTGTGGTCTGGAGAGGTTCTCCAGAGCAGACAGAAGATCTCTCAGGGTGAAGGGAACAGAAGTTGTTAAGTCTACTGCTGATCACAGTTGTATAATTGACTGATTTGAAAAATGTGATTCACCCCTTAGATGGTGAATTGGCACAGAAGGAATATTGTAGAATTCCCTGCTTTGACTTTGACATTAAATTGCGGAAGATTATTTTCTCTCTTCACCTAGTAAACTTTTCCTGTCTCCTTGGTGAGTCGAGAAGACTACCTGTGAACACCACATGTGTTTGGGAAAGAAGTGACTTGGGAATATTAACTCATTAATTAGAGTCTACTATTGTTCACCAACAAGCCACCGTCTGATAAAAGTCCCATGTTTTCACTCATCCTGGTCTGAGGAGTATTCAAAACAGCTATAGGATGGAAAGTTTTGTTACCTATTACCAGTGACCTAGGCCAGCTTCTAGAGCTGGCTCTGTCTATATGGTTCCCCTGGGGAAAATACAAACACTAAAAGTCTGCAGCTTCCACATCAAGTCTGTCTTCTTCCTTGGAAGCAGATTTCTAGTTCATAAAGGAAGCTTCCTTCCCTTAAAGATGCAGAACTCTTCAGCCTTGGAGGTGAATAGTCCTTCATAAACAGAAAATACCTTATTTTCTTAAATATCAGTGGCCAATTTATCAATAAGCTCCTATAGCTAGTTTGAATCTCCATGTTGCTTCCTGTAAAGAGAGTTAGGTTAGGTCACTGCCTGAAATCTGTCATGAAAATTGAAGTTGAGCCAAAAAGCAGCCTTCACAGTGTTCCCGTCCTGAGAAAGTAAAGCATGTCAGCGGAGGAGTTTAACAGATTTGTTGTCATGAATATAATTTTGAAACAGAAGGCAAGCTTGTCTCATAGTGCTGTTCAGGGACCCCACGATTAATGCTGCTATTCAGCCAACAGGGATGCTTTATCCTCATATATCACAGCATCCCACTGCTGGGCTGACACAGGGACACTTGGACAAAAGAACAGCATGTCTGGCTTGGGTAGGGGTATTGACATGCCTGCTGCACACAGATTGCTTACACTGATGCAGCTGTGACCTTAGGAAAAGACCAATAGCAAGAACTTCCTCTCTCCAGGTACCACGCTGCAGACGCCTCACACTGCTCTGCAATGTAGTTATTCACTGAATTTTGCTGTGTTCCCTTCTGTACCAATTCGCCCCAGCACTGGTTGTGTAGTATCTCTCTACTCCCAGTGGCCTGTGCTGCTCTTTTTGGTCCTACATGGGGGATTTCTATATGGCTTGAGTTTTCTCAAGAACCCATTCTCTGTGGTGATGCTGCCTGCTAGTTATTTTTAACTTGTTTTCCTTCCTTTTTTCTCAAAATAAAATATCTCTATGAGAAGTTTATAAAATTAATAATTACTGGAGAGAAGTGAGATCAAAGGCAGTTTATTGCACAAAAAATATTTTAATTTGAGTTTTTAGATTACATATACTTCCAATACCACAGAAAGCAGTGATGGATGGTAGAAAAAGCATTAAGCAGAACTGGAGGGAAACTCCCATGGTTGCAAAACACATTCAGTTGCATGGTAGGAATCAGGGAAGCCTTTGGCATTTATTGAGAGCAATGACGTGGAGGCAAAAAGCTGAGGAGTGCTTTAAATGATATGACATTACAACAGTAGACACAAAATTTACTTCTGTTAGAATGCAAAAAAACTAAGCCAACAAGTGAAAGAGGAAATGTGGAGTGGGATGGACCCTGATTTATCTCATCTTTTTCAGCTAGTGATGTCCCAGCGATGTGCTGACATTTGGAAGAGATGCCCAGGTCACTGATGTCTTATCCAACATGTGACAATTGTATCATGGACCTCTCTTCCCATTGCTCTTCCAGTATTTAACTGTTCTTTAGCTCCTCCAGAGCTATTGCTTCACAGGATGAAATTGCAAATCAGTTCTTGAGGACACAAATGTTATCCTTATGAAATAAGTTGTCATTACAAAATTGTCTTCATCACATGCTTATGTATTTTCCATTCCACATGTTTATGCATTTTCCAATTCTGATTCTAATTATCCTTATTGTTCTTGAAAAAAGCTTTCATTATATAGTAAAAATAATTATGGTTGTGATGTAAAAAAGGCAGAACGAGGGAGGTACGTAGAGGACAGTTAGAAACAGTAATAAGAAAAAGTATCAGAATTAATTGAAATTTAGTAGAGCTGAAATCCCTATTAGAAGGAGTCAATTGAGCCTAAAGTATTAGCAACCTAGATATTAGAAGGTTTAGTTTCCATATATATGTTCCTAATGCCTTGTTAGGAAATCAAATTTTGAAGTCCTTAACTCAATTTTTATTCACTTCTCAGACAAAACTTTAATCAACTTCAATCAAGACCTTGCCCCAGCATGCTAGATGAGCTGTGTCATGTTTTACTGCCATCAGATGATAATCAAAAGTTACCGCTATAAAATATAATGAGGTAAAGGACATTTTATGATGAATGATTTAATAACACTTTGTGCTTATGCAACCAAGCAAGGATCTCAAAGTGCTGTACAAACACTCATGAGTGCGTTTTAAGAACGATGTCTGTGATTTAGTAAATTAACGTTTATTTTAGCTTTCCTGATAAAAAGGCACTGTTGGGTTAGATGGGAGAAACACAAGTCTCTTAAACTGAGGCATCCAAAGCCCAGCCTTTCCTACAAATGCTGTGGCTCTACCTCAGTGTGGGCACATGCTCACAGGCTTTGCTCAGATTTCCTGATGCTTTGACTGGGAAGCTATTTTGTCTCAGAACCATCTCATAGAGAACATTTCCATCCCCAATATTCCTTCAAAGTTCAATTTACCCTGCTTGGCTCATTAGTTCATTGTCAGAACTGATTTACTTAGAGCAAAATCTCCTTTTTAGAAATGCAGGCTGACCATCTACTCAGGTTTGGGAGTATTGGCTTCTTTTTCAGAACTCCCAAATTACTCTCACTGTATTTCAGTAAGTTAATTTAGCATGAAAATAATGCAGAAGGAGATGTAGCAGAGGTATTGAGTTATTTCTACCATGACTTGTTGATTCCTTCCTGTTATTTTTTTATTGTTCTTTAAGCAGAAGATGAATATATCTGAGTCAGGAGCCTTCTGCTCACAGTGGAAATGTTCAAAATGCAATCATAAAATTCTATTAGGCTGTCATTGCCTTTTCAGGCCTTCTAGTCAGAGAAGCTTGCTTACTGTCAGAGATCAGAGATCACAGCCTGCTACGGCCACAGACTCACAATGAATGAAAGAACACATCAGGATTTGTGGAAGGCTAAAGACAGAACTCTGCTTTTTATATCCTACAGCTTTAGGTGCACAGCAGCAACAGTAATAGGCTATCAGAGGTGTGGTATCAGTTCTGAGTAATAGAGAAGTACCAGACCCTAGAGAGTATGTTTGAGATGGGAAAGATCTACTGTTTCAGAGAACCTGTATGCATGCTGTGAGGAGATAATGTATCTTTCTGCTTAATCTTTTGCCGTGTCAACTTTCATTCAGGTGATTGTTAATCTCTTCGACTGCTACTCAGTCATTTTCATGGTTTCATCTGACCTTCAGTCCTACCCAGCACTGATGGATTCCTTGTCCTTAAAGCCTTTACCGAGAAAGGCCTACAAAGTGCTGACTTTTGTTTGATAATCAAAGCACGACCTAATATATCACATGAAATTTCATCTGATACAGCCTGCCCATTTGTCTTTTCCATGGCTTTCAAGCAGACAACTGGGGCTTCATTGCACTGTTTTCCTTTTGGTCCTCTCTTTCTCCCCCACCCCAGGACTTCCAGAGTGAACATCTCACATCTCCTCTTCTCCCCTCCTCCTGCTCTTTGCTGAATTTCTTGCAGCAGTCATTCTTTCTTGTTTGCCTCAGGATCTGCCAATCTGAACTTCCTTTCCTCTCTTATCTGATTCTCCATCTCCAGTGAAAATGTATTTAGTCTGTCTTCCTCCAGCATTGCTGACTCTTGAACAAAGCAGTTTAACTTCTTCCTCACAATATCCAAGTTCATGTCCTATGGCATCCACTTGTCTCTAGATTTTGATGTCATCAGCTATACTGAAAATCCTGTTGATGTCAGAATGTATTATAGAATTCAGAATCTGAAAGGTGTTTGGCTCTATTTTGCAGTATTTTGTTCGGTAATGAGATGTAAATGATAAATTTCATAATAGATTTACATCTACATTAAAGATTGTCCTTTGTGAAATGAAGATATCAATAGAAGCAAAATATAAGATCTCAGCTCTCCTTTTCCTAACACTTCTGTCCCGGTGTGCTGGTTTTGACTGGTATAGAGTTAATTTTCTTCACAGGAGCTGGTAAGGGGCTGTGTTTTGGATTTGTCCTGACAATGGGGTTGATAACACAGAGATGTTTTTGTTGCTGCTGCTGAGCAGTGCTCACACAGCATCAAAGTTTTCCCTGTTTTTTGTGCTGCCCCATCAAAGTGGAGTCTGGGGATGCACAAGGGATTGGGAGAGGACACAGCAAAACCCTGGACCCCAACTGACCCCAAGGATATCCCAGATCACATGGGATCATGCTCAGGTGGGGGAAGGACAAGGGAGGTGTGTAGGGAGGCATTTGGAGTGATGGTGTTTGTCTTCCCAAGTCAATGTCGCATGAGATGGAGCCCTGCTGTCCTGGGGATGGCTGAACAGCTGCCTGCCCATGGGAAGTGGTAAATGAATTCCTTGCTTTGCTTTGCTTTGCTTTGCTTGTGTGCGGAACTTTTGCTTTACCCACTGAACTCTATCTCAACCCTCGAGTTTTTTTACTTTTACCCTTCCAATTTTATCCCTCATCCCACTGTGAAGGTATAACACCAGAGGGAGGAGAGCAAGGGGGTTTTTGGGGCTGAAGCTGCTGGCTGGAGTTAAACCACCACAAACAATGAGGTTAAATGTCCTTTTGTGTTTATGTGTGTACTGTTTTTATTTTGTAACAACATAATTTTAATTTTGTGCAAAAATTATATTTGAAATACGCTTTTATCAGTTCAGAGTGTTTTGTTGTCAAGCAGGAACTGATACACATTTTTATTCTGTTTCCTGAAAGGAACCTTACAGTCCCAGAGTGACCCTTAGGTAGCTATTCTCAGCACTGGTGAGTCATTCATTAGAGCTTTTGAGTCATAGACAGTATCAGTTTCACAAAGGCATCAGAATCACAACTGCACTTGCTGTGTAAGAAATGAAAGCAACAGTCTGAGACTAAATAATTTGGCAAAACTTCTCTGTTTTCTTGCTTTTTCACATCCTAATTTCAAGTCTTCTGAAGCCTGTAGACATTCATTATTGAAATGTATTTTGTCACCTGCAAACTTTATTTTGATCAACTTGCTAAGAAAAGATCAAATTTATTGGGCTTTGCTGTGCTGTAGCTAGAACAGTTTTCTCCAGGCAAAGGATGTTTTGCAATGACATTGAATGTTGATTTATTCCTGTGAGAGATTATTCTGAGTTGTCTAAGGCATAAAAGAAGTGCACTTTTTGGGATAACTAATTCTAGGACAGAGTTCTATCTACCCTAGACTCATAAAACAGGTTAAAGAAAGGCTATTTGACAGGAGAATCTTCAGCAATGAATGAATGACATTTTGATTCTTTTCAGTTCATTTATTGATTTACCTGCCAGTGGCAGCTCTTTCAATTTTTATTTAGTAAATGAAAAAAAGAAAGAAAATCAGTACAACAGAAATGAAATGCAAAACTCCTTTGAAGACAAATTTTACCATTCTGCTGTGCCACCCTCATTTAACATCCAAAGACTCCTACCATTAATGATGTCACAATTTGCTTTTTAAAGATAAAAAAATTTTTCCACTCTTCTCTCCTGTCCTGGGTTCACTAATTAACAGGTGGATTTCTACATCAGCCAAGGAATTTCCTGCATGTTCACTCTAGGCTTCAGCTTCAGTCCTCTCAAAAAGAGACTCTGGCTTTAGAAAGCATAATTTTCATTTTGAAAGGACAGACTATTGAGAGGTAGGGGGGATAAAAAAGGGATTGAAGTCTGAGATTCCTGCAGGTCTGCAGCAGTGGAACACAACAACGGCTGGCAGCCAGGTGGCTGCTCTGATGGTTTCTGGTACAGAGTCACACTTGACGCTCTCTCTGCTGGGTTGCAGGTGGTTGTGGTTTCAAAGGGCTGTGGGAACAGAGCAGAAATGAATTGTTCTTTTAGTGGGGACTACTCTCTGTAGCCTGCTTGCAGCACGGTACTTGCCATCGCATCCAGATTTCATCTATACTGAAGTCTTCCACAGAGTATTTTCTCTAAGAAAAAATGCAGTTATAAAAAATAGAAAATATAGAAAATCTTGCATGTATCTAATTTTTTTTCACTTTTTCTTGAGGGAAAATTTCCATTAAATATTCTGTTCACTTTTAGTTTTTCAAGGTAAACTGGAATTCTTGAATTGCCCAAATTAGTTCACCAAAAAAACAAGCTAAATTTTCCTGTTGTATTACATTCCCAGCAGAAGTAAGTGTTCTAAACCCTGTTTTTCCTGATTACTATTCTTTCCCGGAAATTTAATATTCCAGAAGTCTTTGCAACAATTTTCACTCTGAGATATATGGTCAGTAGGAAATGCATGTTGCTTGCACATTAGTTCAGCTAAGGAAAATGTAGTCATTGGCTCTCTAGGCTGTAAGGAAAGGCAATTTAATGTTAAAATTGCTTGAGAAAGATTCTTGAGTTATTTTACGAATTAAAACTTGTGAAAAGTTAATTTTTTTAATCAGAAATGCTAACATATAATATTTTTGACAATTCAAATGTGACAATTTTAAGTGTGTATTTCTTTATATGTGTATTCCCATTGCACAGAAATTTGGAAATTTAAATCACTTTGCACTAGTGTAATGTGGAGAAAACAGTGAAATGTCAGGATTATGGGTGGGGTAGAAATTCTAAATTTTTTCAGCCAAATAACAATTTGTTTGAATTTTTTATCTTTTGAACTGTTTACTGATTTGTTACTTAGGACACTTCAATAACACCAGTAGCTGCATAGTAGGTGAAACAGTAAAAATTATTAAAGTGCTTAATATGCTCTTCGTTCAGGTGACAAAGTTTGGGGACATTGATCTGTGTCTTCGTTTGGTTCCCACTTGAATTTATTTACAAGCCCAAAGCAATTTTCATATAGTTGGGAACTTGAGAACCCTCTTTGCTCCAAGGACCTCCTTCGCTTGCTGAACACCTTTGCAGTAGTTCATGAAACTTAAGGGATTTGAAAAATATTTACAATCTTCTTGAAATGCTGGCAATAGTAGTCCTATATTTCAAATGGAAAAAAAGGGAAACAATCGAAGGACTGTAAAGAAAGTGCTGTGAAAGACTAGCTATGACTGAATATTTATGTCTGCAATTTCACCTTCACAGTACTGCTTTTATTGCTTTGCTAGAAGCTGCACTCCTTAGAAAATACAGCACTCAGTTTAAAATATGTTCATCTTTAACTTCTATGTTGCTTCAAGGAGCATCTGCTTTGCTCTTGTGAAAATGAAGATAAGAAATTAATTTAAATATTGGACCCTTGGACTGTAAGATTATTTTTCTTATTATACCCTTCAGAATTTTTTTTCCCAGACTAAAGCTGTTTTGTCAGAAAACATAAACAATGTTATCTAGCAAGTTCACAACTGGGATATTGCATTGACTGGATCAAGGTTGGGTTGGAAAGAAACAAAGAATGAACAGCTGATAGAAACTATACTTTTAAAAAGCCCCTGAAAACAGGGAGCACTAGGTTGTTTGTATGACAGATTTAAACTTTGTGTACTTTGGTAGGAGCTACACTAAGTACCATGCAAGCACAACTGAGAGGCGCTGTTCAGAGGAGATTTAATTCAGTTTTTGAAAACTGGAAGCTGAAGGAAAAGCTGGTTTTACACAACAGAGGACAAATTTTGCCTTAGCCAGCTTATGTACAAATTTTTTGGAGGTTGGAAAGCTCCTTGTTCAAACCATGTCTGATTGAAATGGATGCAGAACTTCACTGTGCCAAAGGAAATTATTGATATTCATACAAAAGAAATTCATATTTTACAACTGCCCCAAAACCCACTTGTGAATGATAACTTTACTATTGGTTACAAAGGATTTTTTCAGGTTCCAAATGAAAATTTCAGATTGGTAAATGTTGGTTCCAGCTTTCTGTTCCTTGTAGAGAGGATTAAGGTCAACCTTATTTCCACCCTGAAAAAGCATTTTAATTAATTACCTGAAGTTTAAAAATATGACACCTATGTAAAATGGTCTGTAGCAGTATAAAAGTCATCAGACTCATGATGATGGGAAAAGCAGCAAGTATGTCTCTAACAGGGGATGAAGGTAGGTGAGAAGAAACAGAGAGAATATAAAATTAGTGCGGAGCAAGACTACTTCCTCAGCTGTGGTGAGAAGAAATATGAACATCTCTACATATGCTTGAGTAAGAGAAGATGGGGAGGTATCTTCCGAGAGATGACAGAGGCAAAAAAGACCTTGGATCCAGATTCTCTCTAACACTCATTTATGCATGCCCACACACACACACAAACACACACTGACACACACACTCACTGTCAATCCATCTCTTCAGCAGCAGAAATCTGAGGAATCTACTGCAAGCACATCTACTTTCTGCCAATTTTCTTATATCCAAGCCCTCTGGCTTAATGTATCTAGAAGTTTAGAATCATTAAGTAATCTTCAATCATTCCACTTTTGGCATCTCTGTGTTCAAATCCTAGCAGGATTTAAAAGACTATGAAATTAACCTTGAGCAAACAGTAGAACTCACTTGATGAGACAATCAGCATAGATTTCTTGTAAAGAAGCAAACTTTGTCACCTATTATTCATTATTATGTGGATACCTAGTGATTCCCATAAATAGTATAGCCTGTTTTGCCTTCATTCTACTTAATTAGAAGTCAAATCAGCACTCGCTTTATGGGATGTCAAAGAAGCTCTGAAGTAAAAAGTACACTTTTAAAATTCCTGTAACTCCTAAACTGAAGAAACAAAAAAGAGGGTCAAAGGAAATAGTACATAGATGAAAATATGCTTGTATTAGTTAGGAGATGAAAATGAACTAGTTCTAAAGGAAATAATCTCTGTCAGCCTGTGTCCTGATGAGAATGATTCTGGCTATAGTGAGATAATCTATCCATTGTGAGTAAATTTATCATAGACTAAAAATCACATTTATTGTTATGAAGGCACTTTTAATACCTCATGTTGTTGCAGAACATTTCAGTTTAACAGGTGTTTCACACCTATAGTTTTTTTTTTTTTTGTTTAAATATAAAAGAAAAAAAAACAAATTCCCAAACTCTGGAACTTAATATTTCAATATTATTTGCTCTTTCTCCTGGTACAACCCATTGAATTTATCACCTAACTTGTGCACTTTTTAAAGCATCTAATAAAGTGATGGTTGTAAGGGGAATGACATAGTTGCTTATACATGCAAGGAAGAATGTTTAAAGATAGGCAAAATGAATCTGTCTCATGAGGTTCCTGTTTTTCTTTATTCAGCTAAAGGAAAATGTAGGTTCCTACTTGAAGAATACCTTTTCATCAGACATGTAAACTTTAACATTGTATTAAAGTGCTTAAGAATGGCAGAGCAGATCCAAAGCAGGTCTGTCCAGTTTCCGTCATTCCTTTGGTGAATTTACCTTGATCTGTGTCTCATTTTCTTGCTTACCTCTCCAGAAAGAGAAGTTCTGGAATCTCATTCATGACTGGGTGCACTTCGCCTGCCCTTTGAGACTCATCAGGTCTTATAAACAACTTCTATATGATAAGACTTGCTTGCATAGTAGTTAATTGCTTCTTTCAATGGGAAGGAAAAGAAATTTATAAGTCAATGTAGGACAGAAGGATTCCCTGTGTAGTTTGTGGGGAATCCCTCCTTATCTGAACCTGTTGTGAGGCTCAGGAGGACTGTGCCATGCCAGCAGCCAAGGCACTTCAGGGAGTGGGAAGTCTTGAGGGCAGCAGACACTGCCCTGCTTGCAGAGATTCATTTTGCCCTGTGTGGGCCTGTTAAAATATTGGGCTTTCACCTGGGAAATTAATTATTTTTTGGGGAATCCTTTCTCACTACAGCAGGGAAGATGAAAGGCAGCACTACTTACTCCCTCCTACTTGATGGGAAAACTTCTTGAGGGCATGGCTTTATATTAGTCAGATCTAGTGACTCTGGCTTTTATTTTCATGACTTACCACTTATACTGAATAAATCCGTGCTTGCCTTCTAAGCTGGGGACATTTTAATATTAACTGCTATCATATTTTATAAATAAGCTAAAAGGAAGGTCATGGATTGCTGCAGGAACAGAACCTAGGACCTCATATAATAAGTTTTAATCTTCACAAATCATCCATATGGCCTCTTGGTTTGAATGTGCTTTTCATAGTGAATCTCTAAGTATTAAACCACAATTTTGTTCTTAAGTCCAGGATAATAACCAAGAGAACAGGTCTCTAGCATGTGACTGGCAATTAGGGAGTAGTTATGTGATCTAGATTGAACATGGGTGTCAAGATCTCTTCTCTCAACTCTGATAATATAAAATGTCTCTGTTATTTAAATGCACTTGACCTGTGGAAAAAAAATCATACTTGCATGGATGTATGAATTTTATTTGTTTTTATTTTTTCTACTTCTTTTTGTTTGTTGTTGTTAATGTCATGAGAAACTATACCAGAACACACAGTCCTGACACACAAATCTATATAGTACAAAAATTACCAAAAAACCAGTATTAAAGTATTTAATCTCCCTTCTTTGGCTTGTGATTTACTCACTGAATTAAAATAAATACATTTCAAAAAAAGAAAAAAAGAGTCACTGGCAAAAGCCTTTACTGACACCAAAAGGTATACTAGACACATCCTGTAAACTCAAAATCTGAGAAATCAGATGTCAAGAGAGAAGTTTCCTGAACTCTTTATAACTTTTTCTTTGTTTGAAATACCATCAGCAACATTCCCCCAAACCACATGAACTTTTTACTTTCATCTACAACAAACATCAAAAAGAAACGTATTCCAGCTCACAGACTGGTTTCTACAGTTCCTCGGGGTCTCAGGCTTGTTAAGGCAGATTCTTCCTGAGCACACGGAGCCAGTGAGTCAGAGAGACCCTGCTGCTGCTGATACCAAGAGCATGTGAGGTCAGCCTTAGGACTCTGAAGTGTGAGTTTGATGAAGTTCTTGTTTATGCTACTAGAAGGTTTCCGGTAAATGATACAGATCTCATACTAGTCCATTTGCCAGTACATATTTCCTCCCTGCGATGTACCTTCTGGATAAATAACATGAAAATATTATTTTTCTTCTTTTTTGTTCTTTTCGTTTTTCTCTTTTTTTCTTTTAATTTTTCATTTTCTGCTTTCACTAATTCACTTATAAATAGCACTGCCACCACGGGAAGTAACAGAACCTGATAAGACTTTTATGGGGCTCAGAAAATTGGCTGTTCTTATGCATTCGGCAGAGCTGAGATGTAGAGATGATATACTAATACTAAATATTAGCATAAACATCTGTTGCAGATCCCATATTTATACCTAAGTCGGGATGAATCAACACACCATCCAAAGGTATTGAAATGTTACTAGAATGAGCAGCATATGAAGCTACCTCAAGTTTTAAAACTATTAAATAATTTTTATAATGTGTAAAAAAACTTTAAAAGACAGTTATAATTAAAATCCTTAATAAAATACAACCACATGAGATATGAAAGAATGGATTTTCTCTAGCTGTGTGTCATGCAGTTACTGAGGATTCAGTCTCAGAGGTCATTAAGTGCTTTGGCTGAAAAGAAACATATTCATATAAAAATTTTGGGCTAATATGAAAAATAGTACACAATTTGTGAGTATTAGCTGTTTTTGTGGGAAAAGAACCCCCTACCAAAAATACCATATTTTAATAGTTAAAATAGGACTGAAAGACAATGAGGTAGATGGATACATAGAATGTTTTCCATATGCAGGGAGACTAAATTGAATGGGCTCTTCATCTTGGAAAGAACAACTCAGAGAAACATGACAGTTGCATAAATTTATCGTGGAGAACAGGGAATACTTGTTGGATCTCTTGCAGCATGGGAACTCAGGAGGACACATACACAATAAAGTTATCAGGTAGTGAGTTTAAAATAAACAGAAGAAAATACTTTTCCGTATTGTTGCATAACTGCACTGTGAGGTAATTTCCACAAGATGTTGCAGATGCCAAAATTATAAATGGACATAAACAGACTTTAGAGGAATTCATGGGAATGCATCCATAAGTAACCCAGATGCAATGTCTGGCTCAGGAAATATTCAAACTGATTGCTGTTGTAGCTGAGAGGACAGATCAAGAGTCAGACACTTTATACATGCCTTATTTTTTCTGTTTTTCTCTATATTCACTAGTAGCCAGAGACTTTCAAATTCTCCCCACCATGGCTCATGACTAGGAAAAATGAAAAATACTGTCTTATATCTGGGGTTTTTTTGAGATGAACTGTGAATTTTTACCAAATCTATAGAAAATGAAATATATACATAGAACAGAATTTTGAAAATAAATTACTTAATTTTTTTACTTTTTTTATTTTCCCAGTTCTGCTTCATAATTTTCCCTTATCACTGCAGTGGGAGCAGTCTTGCTCCCCTCCATAGCCTGATGACCAAGATGCTTGGGGTCCCTGAAGGCAGGGACAGACTGAGGCTCAGTGTCCTCCAGTGGACAATTCCAGAATTCTGTGAAGAGAAATGAGAGCAAAGGCCATTTGATAAAAAATGCTATTTCATGAAAATAAGGATTTATAGCAATTTCTCCTAACGTTAGCCATGGAAATGTGACTCATCCAAACCCTCAGACTACTCAGAGTAAATTATAATTTAGGTTTCTTCTGTAGTTAATAAAGCAATAGAAACATTAAGGATAGAAAGACTGGTTCAATTCTTTCTTTCTTTCTTTCTTTCTTTCTTTCTTTCTTTCTTTCTTTCTTTCTTTCTTTCTTTCTTTCTTTCTTTTTCTTTCTTTCTTTCTTTTTCTTTTCTTTCTTCATTGATTATAGAGAGTGCACAAATAATTTGTTTGCATCTAATTATCAACTTTTTGTATAACTAAAGGGTAAATGTGACCCATAATGTCCAATTTCCCAAATGAATTCCCTTGTCAGTAAAGGGGGATTTTTCTCACTCAATTCTGTGACATATCCCAGAGCTGAATCTCCCTAAATGCTTTGATGTGTCCTATTGTTTTCTCCTAAATGTGATTTCCTTTCTGAAGCAAATTATCCTTTAGTCAGAGGTAGTGGATTTCCAGCCCTAAAAAGCCTTTTATTAATTCATGAACCAGATATAAAATAAACAGTAGCAATTTAATTCCCATCTGCTTATTGCTTTTTCAGGGCCTCTTTGTGTACATGCCATCATCATCCTAATAGCTGCTTGGTCAGTCTCTGCATCCCTGCATTTGCATATAAGCTGAGGCTGACAATAAAGTTCCCAGCAAGTGCCAAGTGAGTTGGTGTTCTTGTAATGTGAAACACTTCTCTAGTGGTCTGAGACCACACATCTCATTTCATGTGGGATATTGAACAATTAACATCTTTCAGTCACTTAACCATCTGGACAGAATATGAAGTGACAACTTAGTCTCACCATGAGCAAGTCATGATCCCCTCAGCTTTCCTGTAGATGTAGTTTTAACACAATTTAATGTAATTATAACAGAAGATTTTGCATGAGAAGAAGCAATTTAGTGTTCTACAGCATGGCATGCCTCAGCTGTGAATCTGATGTGAGTGAGCTGAGTCTTTCTCTTAATATATAAGTAGTACATGAAAGCATTGTGGCAGGGATTTGAGAGCAATTTACTGAAAAGGCTACTGAAATTTGAAAAGGCAATGGAAAAATATTGTTTAGTATGAGAACAGACAACAGATCAAATCTTAATTTACATGCGACTCAATATAGGAATTTATTACATAAATTCATTCACCACAGGAAGGATAATATAGTCTCAGCACTTCCAACCTCCACCTGTGTATTTTCTGTACAATAACGCTAGGATAAACATGGAAGGCTTTCCAGAAATCTGGAGGCTGTATTGCAAAAATCTCAAAAAGTACCTATTGCTATTTTATGAACTCCAGAAGGTAAACAAAATCATATCTATGGAAAATCTAGCCAGGCTAGTGTCTGGCCTTTGAAAAGTCTGTCCCCCTTCCCTACCTCATCATGTCCACTGATTGAAAGATAAACATAAAGTGCAGACCCCTGATATTTTTAATTGCCTCTTGATTTGGTCTCACAGTAAAAATAAGAACCAGAGGGAAGAATGCTTATCCATTTGAGTGTATGAGTCTTACAGGCTCAAATACAGCATATCCTGGGAAAATATTACTGACTCTCACCGTTTCTGTATTTAATAGTCAATGCACTTAGGGAAAAATGCATATTTGCACATTATATAATTCTTTTATATAAGTTTATTGTCATTAGCTTTTAGAATACAATGAAAAACTGAGGCACTTCTCTGGGATGTGGCTTTTCCAAGATCCCACAGTGGTCCTTTGTCTAAACCAGAGCTGGAATTCTCCCTGTTCTCCTGAAATTCTGTCCTCTCTTGACTCCCAACTTTTTTTTCTTGTCTTCAAACTATTGTTTCTTTTTCTTAGACATATATGTATAGCACATTTATTTGTTCTTTATCTTTTGAATCCTGATTTGGAATTCTCTGTCTCACAAAGGAGACACTGGTAATTTTCATCATGTTATTTCAAAAGCAAAGAAATATTATACTCTGTTTTCTTTTGTCGCTGGCTGAAGACTCACAGTCAAACATTGTTTCCTTCAGCTTTTTAAGGAAAATTAAAAGAAGCTCTTGCCCTGCAGTTATTGGCAGCCTCTGCAGCGGTTAATTATTCATATTTCAGGCTCAGATTTGCTGTACAGCTTAATCAGCATTTCTCTAGACTTCTGTAATCTAGGAATGGCTTTATGAAGCATGACAAAAGTGTACATACAGGGTCACACCGAGACACTGTAGATGAATGCAGCATTTTAACGTCCCTGTCACCATCCTAATGCTCTGAGGGGAAACAGAAATCTCTGTAGTCTGCTGTGGAAATGATACAGATTCTTCCAAACTTGCTTTTTTAGTTTAGCCTGGAATTTGCCTGAGGTGTACTGGCAAACAAGTGGACTCTCCTATTTGCTCCTGGGAGGAGGTCAGGGCTCTGATGGCAGAATCAATGTCAGTGCACTTCAGTTTTCCTCGGGAGATGAAGAAAGTATTTACTCTGTGATGAAAATGGCACATGGATTCAGTAATGATTTGGTCTAGAGATTGTTTCTGTTGGACAGATCATACCATCAACCAGGTTTGCCTGTGGGCACATTGTCACCTCTCCTCCAGCACATCGGTATTTCTGCAGGATAGCAACATGCCTGTGGCAACCCTTTAAAGTTCTCTAGCCCCATCCCAAGATGTGTGAGAAGTTATCAGAGTATATAGAAAACACTCGAGTTAATAAAAACAGACCACCTGCATTACTACAGGCATTTTGAAATTAAATATAGAAAACCAAATTGGTAATTTTTTTCAGAGTTTCTCTTAAACTAGATAACACAGGAGTCCAGATATTGCACCAAAAGTGAAGGGATGAGACCAGGTTCTACACCCTGATCATCTTGAGTGTTAAAGTACTTGAAGAGTAACCTGCACAATTTTTGTTTAGACCATCAAATGCCAACAGAAATTATTATTAATCAAAATTCAGAAACACGTTTAAACTCTGTTCCCAGTAGCCTGGATGCTATAACACTCCACAGAAAGGTTAGAAAATTAAGAATGTAGCCAGTGCTCAGGGCCAGGAAAAGGGCTTAGTGATGGAGTAGGTTGCTAGAGATACACTTTTATCTAGAGATAAGATGTGAGATGTATGGAAAACCCTGGTCAAATGTCCAGTCTGGTCCAGAGAGACCATGTGGACACAAACCATCCTGAGCCACCAGGCTTTGGTACCAGACATCACTGTGTGGACCAGAAGGCTGTGCCAATGTTGCTGTAACCCAAGTTTTTTTGGGTGCTTGATCATATTGTAATAACAGTCTGGATGTGGTTTTCAAGGAGAACTGGATGTGTCCTATGCCCTACTGTGACTTAGGTACTTCTCACACTTTCTCTAAGGTCCGGCTTGACTGTTTGTGCAGCCTCTGTTTACCCTGCCTGAACTTTGCAAGGCTCTGGCAGGTTCCAGCAGGAGTTGTTGATGCTGCCTGCAGCAGGGAAAGGTGAGGAATGCAGGCAGCCAGAAAGGAAGGCTGTGGTGAGACCTGCTGCAGCTGTGAGGGGCACAGCAAAAGCTACAACTGTGGGATCCATGGAGGTATCGCATGGTTGGGAGTCTGGAGTAAGAGACCCTCTCCAGACCCCCTGGAAAATGCTAATATCTCTTTACCCTCAGACTAAATGGCATGGGTTAGCATCCTGTGAAGGTAAAAGCCTCACTAATCACACCTGACACAAGCAAGGAGGCCTTGCTTGCATGGGGACTGCAGCTATGGGGAACGTTGATTTTATTTCTGTTGAGAAACATCAACTCAAAGCTGTGACAATTGCAATTTGCGTGTGCATTTTCACTCAAGCAAAGTTGGAAAACTACAGATCAGGTTGCAAGGGTTTTGGCTGATTGTCAGAAGCCTGATGTCACACACATCTGATGTCCCACAACAGCCTGAGGTACATAATTACAGAGCTTAGGCATCAGATTTCCCTTTCAAGAAATGACAAAATTTTGATGTTTCCCACAGAATAGGAATTAATTTTTGTTAAATCACTACTACAGTTTTGTCTCATTATGTCAAAATGCAGTGTTTCATAATTTCAATTTATCTCATTATGGCATGTTGAGTAGGATACACTAAGCATTAATTTAATTACAATACAGCTGACTGAAAATTAGCTATGATATGGAGTTCAGAATGAAAAAGAAAAAAATAATAAATTGAAATGAAATATAAAAAGTTTCAATCCAATTTACAGAGAGCTGCATTTGTTATTTATTTTTCTGGTTCTGATAAAACTGTAGTTTGATAGAAAAATCCATCTATTGAATATTTTCCCCCATTTGTACTATGAACATTAAACATTTGAAATGAATTAGTAGGAATATAAGGCATAAGAAACATCCAAATCTTCACAATGCCGCAATTCAGTTGTTCTTTTTTAGATTTGTGGAGAGGAACAATTTGACTCAGAACTGTAAAGTGTTATCTGGAGGTGAAATGACTTACCATACAGTAGTATATAAGCACAGGACTGGAAGAAGACAGAGGAGATGACACTTACTTTCCTTCCTGCTTGTTTAACTCAGAGCTCAACAGCAGGTACAGGATGTTCTGAGGTATTGCAAAAACTCATTAGTTGTCTATAAGGAAAGTTTGCCCTGGAGTTCACAGCTATTATCCTTGAAGCTAACGATGTGAGTTGAAATTCTACGCAGCTTTGGAGCAGCATGTTTCTGCACTTACTGTGTCACCTCAGCTGAACTCTTTTGGCTCCTAGAGACTCACTGCAGCCCATCAGCAAAATTACAGGTTATGGTGAACAAATGCTTCAAGTTCTTGGGTAATTTCTGGATTAATCAACGGAAATTTTTACAGCTCCAGTATTTTTCTGCTGAAAGGATAATTATTTTTCCTATTTTGCCCTGAAATGAGCAAATGGATAACACAGACTCCAAGACTAGAGCATAAACAAACATAGTTCTATAGCTTCATGTGCTCAAAATTTTATTCAGTCACACGAGTGCTGTCCATTGAATTCCCCAGGCTCTTACTAAACCTGGAATTACTATTGGCACTGGACAGCAGGTAGAATACTCTTTGCTTGCAGGTGCAACATGCTAAGCAGCATTCATAACACTTTTCCCCACAAGAATCATTTATTTGAATGGTAATTTCCCCATTTTTTTTTTGTTTACACACTTGTGCTAGAAATCTATGGAACCTGGATGTATATGATGTAATTGTGAATACAAGAGGCAGATGTA
This sequence comes from Drymodes brunneopygia, assembly GCA_013400955.1. NCBI lineage: Eukaryota > Metazoa > Chordata > Aves > Passeriformes > Petroicidae > Drymodes > Drymodes brunneopygia. The sequence continues at coordinate 660,412 of VZTZ01005646.1, read as the reverse complement.
TATGCAATGGACCAGATTTTGAGAGCCTTGTGCTTGGCTGTGAGAGTTGAGTTGTTACATGGCCTCCATCCAATGCTGCTGGCTGGTGCTGAGGTCTTCATTCACTGTGAAGTACAAGAGAGATCTGGCTTATATTGACCTCTGGGCTGACCCCAGTGAGTGGCTCATATCTAAGCAACTGTGTGCACTCCTCACAATGAAACCAGATTAAAACACCCAGCCAAAACACTCCCACATGACAGCCCACTTGTACAAAATTCAGAGCTAGACTGAGATTTAGAATGTCTCTATAGGAATTTTACTGTTTAAATGTTTGCAGCTTTCCTGCATGAGAAATGAATCCCAAGAAATTCAGACTCAAATGCTTCATCACATTATAAACTAACATTTTGCATATAAACCAACTCTTTCAACAGTTTGGCATCTTTATATTTAAAGATATTAATTCCCTTTTGCTAAATGGATAATTCAAAAATAGGAAATAAGTGCTATTGCATACCAGAGTAAAATCCAAGTGCTATATGATACATTTGATGAAAATCCTAGACTACTAAACTTTATTATAAAGTAAATCAAGGTCAACTGCATGTATACAACCTGCAATCTCTGCTATTTAATTTGTAGCTTTAACAGGACTTGTCATTTCTTCATTGGAATCCAGGGTAATTGTGTCGTTTGGCACTTAGTGGAAGAAGCTCATATTTACTGCTTGAGGTAAGAATACAATCTATACACTACACTTGTGAGGGCAGTGCCAGAGGGAACACCCTCAGTGGCAATTTCTCAGCTGTGTAGTGGACTATAAGTGGATCTGCAGTCCAGAGTGTGCTTGCTGCTTCAATAGAATTTTTATACTTCTAAATTATATGAATTATAGTGAATCTTCCAGCAAAGTACAATGTGTCAGGCAATGACATATAGAAGGTTAAATGGGATCCTTTGAAAGGCAGTGGACCTTAGTTCAATGTTCCCATTTCCAAAAGAAATGTCAATACAGGGTGAAGGTGTGTCTTCATAGCAGGGTTGGAACAGATTTTTCTTCTCTGTTAGCAGATGAAGGTTCCTTCACCAAGTTTTCCTATTTTGACATGATGCAGTGAAAGGGACTCTTCCTCTCATCTTTGTGCATCAGGGCCCTATCCTGAAATAAGCATTCCTCTTTTCTGAGAGGGGAGTTTACTAAAAGAAGTAGATCAGGACTGTGTCTCAGGAATGTGGGCAATAAATAAGAGGACTGGAAGCACTGCCAGTTAGAAAATTATTAAGGGAAAGTGTCAGCAGATAGTTTAATGGTTATAGCCCTTCTGTCATAGTCAATGCATAAACCTTAGAGCAGATCATAACTGGTGATAAACTCACAAGCAAAGAATGACACAGTGGAGCAGAGTCTGTGGTTTGATCCTATTGCCTTCTACTGAGGACACAGATCCCAAAGCGAGGGAGCCTCTGTGAAGACTGGATAGCAGCTAGACCAGATTTTAAATGAATTAATAAAATGAGCTCTCGGGATGTTAGTCAAAAGCTGTCACTGTGGTACTTCCATCCCACCTAAGGTTTAGAAGCACTCAATCATTAACTACACAGTGGTTTTCTTGGTAAACATGGTTTATAATTCTGTTATTACCATCCCTGTAATCTGCTTCCACCAAAAGGGCTGTCAAATCAAATTGTAGTAGTGGATATTTGCAAGTACTAGTGTCTTGTTTACTGACTTTATTTTAGTTCTTAAGATTGGACAGCTGTTGAGGACCATGAGAAAACTGAAATCTTCAAATTTGATGCTTCTTTGATGTTCAATGTTTCATGGTTACCCAGTAAAGATGTTACAGTGACCTGACAGATCCTCATATTTGTTCAAAGTTTCCTGCCCTAATATTGACAGACTAAAGGGCATGAAGCATGATGGCAAAAGCTGCTGTACTTATAATAACATCTCCTGAGCATCTTGTAGCACTGACTATACCTATACTGAGTATTTTTCTTCCGTGCAAGTAAAAATTGGGATGGCCGTTGTGATTTAGATTTGGAAGTTCCTGTATAGTTTTGAGGACGACCCTGACTTGATCCAGACTAAGAATTTGACAGGTGTAAGCTCTTTCCCACGTAATGACAAGAGCCACCAGCTCAAGTAGTTGATTAGTCAGAGTCAATGAGGCAATTCTGCTGTAAATTCAAAGTATGAAAGCAGAGTGGTACTGAACTCTACAGTGGGACTGACAGCTGCTTCACCATGTTTACCTGTCCCTCTCTGAAGATAGGGAGAAGTTGATGACCTCTGTAGAAAGCAGAAAATTGTACTGTGCCTTTATAATCAAAAAGGACAAAATTTTCTGTTCCATAAAAGAGTAGTCTAACTTTGCAGCAAAATAAGATGACACATCAAATTCTTTTCAATGATTCAAGGCAGCCCAAACCTCAGCTTATTGGCTTCTCTAGAGAAATGGAGGAAGTCCAGGATGGTTCATATGTAAAATATGGTCCATATTTTCCATCTTTGAAGCCAATGATGTTGAGATTGCCCCTTTTCCTGTTTCTGTTTCTGTTATTGCTTCATCCATCAATTCCTCAGTTACTTATGTCATTGTGTAACCTCACCAGAACTCTGATTTCACTTACATGACTTGGCAGCATTTATCATATCTATACAAAAACTTCCCAGTCCTCATAGACAAACTGAGATGGGACAGTACCACAGAAAGTGACAAGTGTAGGGACTATGTTTTATCAAGGATTTTGCACAGCAAATGAAGAAAAAACACAAGGATACCTAACTAGTTAATTTATGCTGAAAGATCATTTAAATGTAATAATATGGAATCAAATTAATTTTGAATTAATTTTCAGACTCTTTATAGTTTCCATCTTCCAACTTTCCACAGTTTCCATTTCTACAGAAATCATGTAAAAGATATCATAGAAAAAAAAATCATATTATTCCTTGTACTTTAACCCAGTCAAAATTTTGTATAAAATTCAAACAAAAGGAGTTTATTCTTTGTGAAATTTGATTGTGCTGTGCTCAGTAACTTATTAAAACAGTAAGAACAACAACATAGCTAAAAACTATGATATGCAACTAACTACACACAAGTTTTGAAAATCAGTATGAATTTCATGTACTGTACAGGTACCGCTCAAATTACATGATTGAGATTTTTCTTGATTTGAACTACAGAAACCTCATCTGAGTCGTGTGTATGTTTATTTGTGAGTGAGGAGACAGGTGTAAAGCATGAGGTAGAAACATACAGAAAAATTGAAATTCTGCATTTTTCTATGTGTACTGAGGATCCTTGGAGCAGATTCAAGGGATGAGACACTCCAAGTGCCACCTGCTGGGGTGGTGGCTTAGGAGGAGTCATGGTGTGATCTTTAGTTGCTCTCACTCTGACCTGGCTCTGCTAGCTCTTTAACAGAGGCATGATCCCAGGTAAACATGGGAGATAATAGCTAAATCCAAATGCTGTAGGACTGTCAAGGCTATAAGAGCAGTTATTGCTTTCCTCCCAGCTTCAACATGAGTCCATAAAATATGATTTGATGGTCTGCTATTTTCTTAAAGAGCATCCAGCTACATCAGTAGTGGGGAACGGTAATCCAGCCCCTCACAGCGGTTACCTTGATTAGCTAATGACTACACTGAGTATATTTTTAGAATGAGCACCTTTTTGGGGTCTTTTTAATTAACTCTTTCTGTCTCCTACTAGTTCTTGCAAATGGGAGAATGAGGCCCATTTTTTCCAACCATAGGCTTTGCCCAGACAGCCTCAGAATGAGCTAAGGAGCAGTCTCAGTAGCTGCTGCATTAATTCCAGATGCTTCTCGACCTTTCTAGCTGAGATGCTCTGCACTCTGTTTATTTAGAGATATTGTGGTCAAATACAAATCCATGTCTCTTTCTTTTTTCATTCTCCCTGATGTTAAAAATAACATAAATAAAATAAACCAAAGTAAAATAAAAATAAATAATACAGCCTGTGGATAGTCCAGGTTATCTATTTTGTGCTTAGGCAGTATGTAAGGACAGCACCCAAGAGACCTCTTCCAGATGGGATTGAGCTCTTGCTGATTTCTATTTCATCATCCATTTCCTCATCACAAGGTGATGCCAGAATAGCTCAAGTGCCCACAGCTCTGTGGGCATGATGGTGATGCAGAGGAATCCCTTTGCCTGTGGTCTTTTACCTGATCCACCACTGCAGTGAGAACACAGCATTACAAAGGCTTATATCTGCTGTATGCTTATTCTATTGTTTTGTTTATTCATTACAGACTCAGACATTGTGAGGTATTCTAATTATCCCAATTCCGTCCAAAAGAAGAATTTCTATTACCACTACCTCGATTTCAGTACTTGCACCACAGGATACCATTTAACTGCAGCTGTTGAAATTGGCTGGATTTTTATGATACCAGTTGCTGAAGCTACAGTATGTTTATGTTAATCTTACAATTTATATTAGCACAAAAGTAATTGAATACTAAAGCTGCTTAATTTGCATTACAAAATTGTTTCAGTAAAATAATAACAAGTATGAATCTTTATTCTTATGGCATCAAATAAAACTGGCCTTTTGTGCATAAGAGTTATTTCAAAATAGAATTAACCATGAACAGACCTACAGGGAATTCCTGCCCTTTTATCACATGAGTTTTAAACAGCTTTTTCAAAGGCAGGAATCAACATGGATAATATTACAATTCAGATGGGCAAAATAAACAAGTGCAATTTCCCTTAATCACCTATGAATATGCAAAAATAAAATATCTCCTCTGTGGTTTAGATATCAGAGGCTTATTGCTAGTGTAGGGAAGCTTTGAAAAAAAGACCAAAATGAGAGAAAGTCAATCAGCTGAGAACAGTCAATCAAGAATCCTTCCTTCATCCTGAGTAGATAAAGTGGCAAGATGATTTAGGCATCATGTAAGTATTCCACAAAGCCCACAAGCGTTTTTTTATTTTTTTCAACCTTAGCATCCTGAATAACAGTTACAACAGTCCTGGACAAACAATGAAGCTCTGAGAATGGCATGTTTATTTTCAAATATTTATAGAGTGACTTGGATAACTTTGGCAAAGGAAGAGCAAATCCATCTTAATTGGTCTTAAACAGCAAATACTGCATAAGAGGCTCCTTAGTGTAAAGAGCTTAAAAACTAATTGCAGGCACTGTGCAATGAGCAAAAGGAAACAAGAGATGTCAAACATGGTGAGAGAAGAAAGGACAACAATCACTCTTTCAAGGTTGCATGGTTAGCAAATGCTAACTGCTGCAAGATGCCTTTACACGTCATTAAGGAGAGTCTGATTCTCCTTTGGACATGGCTTTCCTTACTTTAACAAAGCAGCAGAGAAAGCTTTATTTGAAATAACATTTAACTCTTGAACGTGCCAAGGGTCCATTTGCCCCTTTGAGCAAATTACCTCGCTAGGAGATTTCAGATCACCTGAACCACAGTATCTGTTTATATGTGCTCATCAAATATGGATTCAGTCAACCAACCATGGGCAACTGGGAATGCTATGCTATACCCTGCTTTGCTGGCAGAATGCAGAAATCCTGAAGGGGCTACTCAGATATCAAGAGATAACTTGTAAAGAAAAAATGACAGTGTCCATGTTTGAATCTAAAGATCACTGGGATAATCTAGGGAAGTGCAGGAGAAGCAATAATGTTAATAGTTTGGTGAAAAAGTGTTATGAAGATACTGTGTATGTAAGGGAAAAGGCTTCTAGCTCCAAGGAAATTGATGCTGTTGGTGGAGCAGCAACTGCACACAGTAAAAGTTAATGTGTTTAGGAGACCTGCACATGCTGAATAGAATCATAAAATCATAGCATGGTTTGGCTTGGAAGGGACTTTAATGATCATCTGGTTTCAGCCCCTCTGCCATGGGCAGGGACACCTTCCACTAGACCAGAGTGCTCAGAGCCCCATCCAACCTGGTTTTGGCAACTCTTTCAGGGATGGGGCAGCCACATCTTCTTTGGGCAGCCTGTTCCTGTGCCTCACCCCCCTCACAGTGAAGAATTTTTTTCTAATATCTAATCTAAATTTATTCTCTTCCACTTTGAAGCCATTCCCCCTTGTTCCCCTATCACTACATGCTCTTGTAGAGTCTCTCTCCACCATGTAGGGCACCTAAGGTACTGGAAGGTCACAATTAGGACACTTCTCATTCAGGAGAGGGAGAGGTGATGATGGTATTCAAAGAGTGCAGTATGGGTTTTCACTGACTTCTTTGGGAGTTATGAAGTTATCAACAGCTACACAAAATCAATATAAACTCTTGTCCAAAGAATCATAGTAGCACGTTTTATAGATTTCAATACTAATATCAATTACCATCAAAAATGAAATAATGAGGAGTCAGGCTTAGTGTTAATAAAAACCTTTGAGATCTTCAGATGAAAGTAACTGCAAAAGGCACATTTTTTTTTAAAGTAACATTAAGGTAAGGCTTATTTTTTTTCCTCCTCTCCAGTGTTATTATCTGTAGGATGAATTTGGAAACAAAATACTAGGTCGTGGTCTCCTAGATTTTTATGTGCAATCCAACTCTGTTATCTCATTTCAGCTGGAATTCACATATGAGATGAAGAATAATAATTTTGTTTGGCATGTGTGATATTGTCCAGCTATTTTTACAAGAATGCTGAACACAGCTGTATGTTTCAGTCTCATAATACACTTTTTGCATGGTTACAAGATTCAGCTATTTCATACCCAATGCTGTTAAAAGCAAATAGGGTCACTAACTTCCCATCTAACATTTCTGGCTCATGGAGTTTTTCAAATTGACAAATAGGTTCAGTGTGGGTTCAACACATTTTTTGAGCCTTGGTTTTTGCTGGTAGTTCTTAAAATTCCAGCCCCTTCTCCCTCCTTCTCCCCAGGCATTGCAGATTAGATGTAAATGGATACTATTCTCATTCATGTCACCTATGGTTATGATTGCCTTATGACTCCTGAACTGCTGGGAAAGTATTCATTTTCCATAAACTTTTGCCTTCACTATTAACCTGCTTTTCAATTTAACATTCTTTCTCCTTATGTCAAGATATTGTGTATAACTCTATTCAGATTCCAGCTTGTATTTTTCTTCAGGTAGTTCAGAGAATGTAAATAAAAGGACACTTAGCAGAAAAATTTTTTGTGGTTTCTTTTGGGAAATTTGATTTTAATTTTCTATTTTATCTCCAATATTAATGTATGTCACCTGTGAAACATTCATGAGGTGCAAATGAGTATAAGACTGTTTAGCAAAATAAAAGATGTTAATTTATAGTGTCCGAGGGTATGGTCCCAAGGTTAGAACATAACATTGATTTGCCATACATTTTTCTCTAGTGTGATTCTGACAACTTCATTAATATGTTAGTTTCCACTGTGAAGAAGAATATATGTCTTTGCTTTATATTAGGACAAGGTGAATCATATGGTTACATACTTATTTTTGTCTTGTATTGCACATATGAATGGTAAAGAGCAACCTTATGGTAATCACAGAATCACAGATTCCACTGAGATGGCCACTCAAAGGCCATCTAATCCAACCCCTAGGCCTGCACAGGAACATCCACAAGAATCACACCCCATGCCCATGTGTGTTGTTCAAAAGTTTCTTGTACTCTGTCGGGCTTGGAGCTATGACCGCTTCCCTGGGGAGCCTGTTCCAGTACCTGACCATCCTTTGGGTGAAGAACCTTTTTCTGATATCTAACCCAAACTTCCCCTGATTCAGCTTCAGGCCATTCCCTCAGATCCTGTCCCTTATCACCCCAGAGCAGAGATCAGTGCCTGCCCCTCCTCTTCCCCTCATGAGGAAGTTGTAAATGCAATGAGGTCTCCCCTCAGTCTCCTCCAGGCTGAACAGACCCAGTGCCCTCAGCTGCTCCTCACACGGCTTCCCCTCAAGGCCCTTCACCATCCTTGTCACCCTCCTTTGGACACTCTCTAATAGCTTAATGTCTTTCTTACATTGTGGCACCCAAAACTGCCCCCAGCACTGGAGGTGAGGCTGTCCCAGAGCAGAGCATGACAATCCCTCCCTTGCCCGGCTGCTGATGCTGGGCCTGATGCCCCCAGGACAGGGTTGGCCCTCCTGGCTGCCAGGGCACTGCTGGCTCAGGTTCAACTTTCTGTTGACCAGGACCCCCAAGTCCCTTTCCACAGCTCTGGTCTCCAGCACCTCATTCCCCAGGCTGTACACAATAACTTCTGGCCTGACAAGTAACAGGTACATTGTGCAGATAGCTGAAATCCTGTAATCAAAATGAATAATTCAGCAAAAGTGATTTCCCAGCTTGCAGTCATATTATAATGGGGATTTTCATGAAGAAATGTTTTGTACTAACTTCTAGTGGCTACAGACAATTTTATACCATCCTTCTTCATTCTGCATTGTTTTCTTCACAAGATTAATAGTACAGATCACCTTTGTCTGAACATGGTCATGCACAGCATTCGTTATTGTGATGTGATGTTCTGCCTTCTTTTGAATTTTATATCTTTGAGCCACGTTTCTGTAGGTATTCTCCCACACCTAATGGCACAGTCAGATCAGTCACACTGTTCTTAGACTGCTTTACTGCGATTATTTTTATGGAGATGCTGTATATGTCTTGATTTAATCTTACATATGTGAATGGTTCTGCTAAACTGAGCAAGCTGAACTTATGTCACTAAAGAGAATGCATTGTGTTCACATATGGCTTTCATTTAAGATCTATCACTACCTATTAACTGTATTAGTAGCTAATACTATACAAAACTTTTCAGTATGAAAACTGGATTTATAATTCTTAAACTCTGAAAAATACTCATTATCTGGTGGCTTGTATTCAGATTAAGTATTTTTATCACTCCGACATAAATCTGCTCTTCTCTTTCTGAAAATACCTAGTCTTGTCCATCTAAAGATAACCTTACAGCTTCTCATTTGTGAAGCTCTACCACCTTAATATATGATTAGATGGGTACTTGGAATCTGTCTGGGAGGCAGAAAGGACATGACCAACCTAATTTCAGAAATTTGCCTTCTGCCGTGTTTTGAAAATTGTTTAAATATGACTGAACATTCAGGCTTTTAAAAGATTCAGTTCACATACTTCCAGAGTAAAAGTCCAAAACTAGCTAGATTATTACCTTGAGGATATCATTGCCAACAGAGGTGGGCACAATAAGGACTAGGAAGAGAGATTAGGGGAGACAGAGATGAGTGTCAAAAGAGTGACATGTATGGGGGAAGGGATATTGTCAAGGGAATAGATGGAAAGCAGAGGGAAGCAGAGCTAACAAGCCTATCACAGCTGGAATAAATGTGTTCCATAGCCCAGGATGGTACTTAACATTCTTTTATTGTCTAGCAAGTGCTTGTAATACGTACAGGAAATGGAGGGTTACTTACCCTGTGGAAACTGGGGCACTACAAAGAACAGATGTCTGATCCTCATATGTGGTATTTCCCACACAAGGCTTCTGCCCTATTCAATCCTTTGGTCAAATTAAGGCACTGACCAGATACCTCCTGCAAATTATATTTTGTCTTCAGGACAGAGTTCACGTAGATTCCCATATAATTAACACTGCTATTGTTGAGATTCAGAGAAGTGATGATTTTTTCTTATGATTTTGCAATATCCGAGACCTCTCGATTCTGTGGAAAAAGAAAATAATTCCCTCCCTTCTCCTCACCTCCAGCCAGTCTTAACTTCACTCTGGAATAGCCAGAAACTATCATTCAGGGCAATTGTAAAGAGTGTGAGACATCATATTTTAAATTTCTGCTTCAAACCAACATGAAAACAACTCAAACCTTTGTCTTTCATACTTTTGCCTGGACTTCAGCATTACAAATAAAATTCTTTAGTGACTTTGACCAGTACAAGTTTCATTCAAACTGATATGCTTCTGTGGATGTGTTTCAATAGCACTGAACACAAAAAAGCCATTACACTGAGAAACTCTTGCTGAGTTTTTCTTTGGAAAGCTACTAGATATGACAGTGGTGGGAAGTCAACTTTTATATAGTTTGGAGCATGGTGGAATTTGAAAAAAAGTGATAAAAATATGATCCTTTAATCGCATTTTGAAAAGCAGTGCAGGACAGAATTTTAAGGAACGCTGTTTATCATAGTAACCTTAACACTCAATTATTACCTTTTGGTATTTTTTTCATAACTGCACATAAGTCTCATTGTGCAAAAATGGTATAAACAATGACCTAAAGAAAGTGTTTTCTAAGTTCAGACAAGACAGAATTAAATAGAGATTGTGAACAAGGGAAAAAAAAGTTGTAGGAAGATCTGCCACGTCACAAGGGGAAGAAAATATGTTTGTATACATGAGTAATCAACTCATTTAATGCCTTAAACCAAATAAATGACAACAATTTTCTTTACCGGACTTTGATGCTTAGGCATTACAGAACTTGCTGTGGAAATTCAAAATAAATTCAATATGAAGAACAAGCGAATTTTCTCACATACTTATTTCCATCTGCTTTTAATAATAGGTGTATTAATGCATATTTGCATTCATATTGCAGAATATTATTATTTTTTCTTGATTTTAACTGGAAAACATATGTGGCACTTATGAAGCACAGACTTTGATAAGAAATGATCTGTAATTTTTCTTATGAAATAGAAAATACAGGGAGAAATGAGCAGTAAGATGGATAGCAAACAGTGTATTCCTTAAAGGAAAAAACCCAAAAATCAAAACCAAAACATCAAGTGAGGCATGCTATTTTATTCTGTTTATTTAAAATAAATAGTGTTGCCGATTTTTTTGGTGACAATTTATTGATTTTTCAATTATGAACTAGACCTCCAGCTACTGTTAAGAAAGATCCCTCTTATCAAAATGAAGCAGATTTACAAGACCTAAGAGTCTTGTTTATCAGCCTTAAGTTTCTACACAGGAGAAATTCATCTTCAGCTGATTTAGGTTCAGGATGCTTGGATCTTCATTGTCAAAAGAGAAATTTGTGGTGTTTTTTTTGTTTTGCTTGTGATAACAGAATCACAGAATGGTTTGGGTTGAGAGGGAATTTAAAGATCATCTGGTTTCAACCCCCCTGCCATGGGCAGAGACACTTTCCACTAGACCAGGCTGCTCAGAGCCCCATCCAACCTGGCCCTGAACCCTGCCAGGGATGGGGCAGCCACAGCTTCTCGTGGAGTCCTGTGCCAGTGCCTTGTCACTCTGACAATAAAGAATTTCTTCCCAATATCTAATCTAAATTTACTCTCTTATAGTCCTATCATTATTGCTTCTCCTGTCACTCTGTCCACCCTGCTTTTTCTTTTTCTTTTTTTTTTTTTTTTTAAGCAGTTGTTATGGGAAAAAATTCTGAAATAAAACTAAACGCCTGATATCCCTTGGTGTCATAAAACATATTTGCTACAATGTAGCACATGGACTACTTACTACTGATCCAATTCTATAATAAACAGCAGAAGTGTATGTGGAGGAAAACTGGGATGGAATTATCAGAACTTATTGTCTGTATTTCCAGAGGAACGGACAGAAGTCATTTCATCCACACAGGATCATTCCCCTTTTCTCCTGGGTTTCCAGGTTACTCTCAGTGACTCAGCTTGATATGCTTCTGATCTTTAAACCCAGTCGTGTCTACTTTGCAGCAAAGAAAAAAATCATTAAATACATTTATCTTTTTAAGAAATAGAATTCCTACTGGTTACCTTGGATTCTGACAGGATAGTAAACAATTTTATCCAAAATCAACAGCTGGGCTACTAAACTAGGCCCTTGTACAAATTGCCTCCCAATGACGGTATTTGTTTACAAACAGAAGTTAATTCATTTGAAGGTACAATGTGATCTTAAAAGTATCACTGCTCTCTTTTCCTCTCACAGTGAATGAAGCTAAACCAAGTCAGAGGTCCTTATCCTATGTAAAATATGCAGAAATATTAAGAACAGATGTCACAGAATAACTAACCTTGCATGACAGAATAGGTAAGTTCTTGTCATTTATTACCAGCTACCAGAGAAAACCTTCATATGATTCAGCCTTCTTTCATGCTGCAAATATAAACACACAGAGCTGTAGCTGTATCTCAGATATCATTGAGTGAATATCAAGGAGTAGCTATTTGAAGATGACACTCAGGAGTGATCCTTGAATCATGCTGGTATTGACCTTGGCTTTTTCTCCCAGTCTAGAAATTATCATGAAATAAAATTGACCTTTTTTTTTAATGTATAATAGACAACAAATCAAATTTACATATATTTAAAGATGCTTCTGATTATTTAATTATAATAATTCTAATTATATAAAAACCCTTTTGTTTCATATTTTTCTTCCAACATGAAGGTATGCCTTCTAAAAGGCTTTCCAAATTGTAGCTTTTGGGAAAAAGAAAATAGGGACACTGTCCATAACTATTTTTTACCTGTGACCTTACACTGCTTGAGACCTAAAATGTTACTTTTTTTAATACAGTAGCAAATGTTTTTATCATTATTTTATTAAATTTCAGAGGAAAGGAAAGCAATTATGCACCTATGCTTTATGTTTCTTTAAGGGAAAAACTAGCCTGGGTCACAGAAGGCCTATGGGAATACATACTATAGGCATCATATTTATTCTACTTGTAAATGCCAAGCGATTCAACATCTGCAAAGTCACATTTAAAGAAAAACTTTCCCAGATCATTTGATAGCTTTTACATCTGTAGCAATGTACTGTAGGTCATATTTATAACTGCCTAATCTGGACAAGGAACATTTCTGTTTGGATTTTTTCCATGGTTAACCTCTATGAGAAAAATATTCTGAATTTCCAAAATAATAATTATAATCCCAGGTATAACATCTTTTTATTCCTCTAGGAAGGATAGGATTTATAGACAAAATACTGTTTCAATGTATCAGCTAGTTCAGAGCACATTTGAAAACCAGAGTGAAGAAAACAAAAAATCTGTGTCCATCTTTGTTTTCGTAGAAGTACATATTTCTGTTACTTAATGCCCATGCAGCTCTATGATAAAAGGCAGTAACGTGGTGGAATTCTTGAGGAGAATCTTCAGTACTGCAAGGGAAGGGTAAATCTCAAGAAATTATTGCTCCTTTTGAGGGAAGCTGCTGAGCTCTATTTGGCTATGTTCCACATTTTGCATATTCCTTGCTGCATCCTCTGTGTGCTGTCATTGGAGAGACTCGGGTGGGAGTCCAGAATGCACTGGGTGCTATTGAAAGATACAGAAAGGATTAGAAGAGTTTTTCCAGTAATTAGGCAGGAATGCTTCCATTGAGGTCATTGCAGGGGTTATTTTCTTAGCTTGAGTAATTGAAATGTTTTGTTTAACTCACATTGTTGCTTTCTGAAACAGAAGAATTTATTCCCATTTAGAAGAAGAAGTTTCCCATTAGGGAAGAAGTTTCTATTGTAAATATATTGCAGCAACTGCGTTGATTTTTGTCTTATATAGACACATAATTATTAATTCTAATTTTCAAATTAATTAGGCAGATAAAGATGGGAATAAAAACATAAATAATAGTTTCATTCTCTGTGGTTCCATCCTGTATAGCTGGAGGTGGGGAGGGGCAGTCCTAAAGAAACCATTACCTCTGCACAACATCATCAGTGTGACTTGAGTCACACCAGGCACTATGACTGAATACAACACAAAAGTCTTGCTCTGTAGACTCCAATCTGCTCACCTCCTATCCCTCACACACAGAACAGCTTCTTCAGTGTCTGGACTGACACTTTATGACCTACTTTTGCAGGTCATAAAGCTTTATACAGAGATTTTGTCATCAGACTCAATGATCTGTGAAGGAGCTTGAATTTACCAACTCATTCAGGCTTGATTTCAGGACTCACGCAACTGCTGCTGCCTTTCCTTATCTTTATCTGTCATTTTCTGTTCATACTTTACGATAAAAAAAATTCCTTACTAGAGTTGCAATTTGTTTGTAAAAAAGGATTCATTACATACAGTTAAAGAAAGAAGAGTGATTGGACTGATTAATCTCTGGTAGACTGGAATGGGTCTTTTTCTTGGATACAAAAGACAGAACAAATATAGAAGAGTGAATCCTTCCCATGGTACCCTCTGTCTCCTGCCTGCTAGAATCACTGTCTCCTACCATAAACAAAGTATGTTCTTCAAATTTATATCCTCTGCTCCTTAGTCTACCTTGAAATACAAAATAATCTAATCCAAGTATCCCTTTGCTCCAGAAAGTAATTTTTCTATTAGGTTACTTTGATCCTCCTCCCTATTCCACCAGGGTTGAGGGGAGAGAGTTGAATTGAATGAGTGCCTGCCTGGTGGCTAATTTCCATCTGGGCTTAAACCATGGCAGAGGTGAAATGTATTTGGGCTAAAATAAATAATGTTCTCACAGATCAGTAGAATAGTTTCTACATATATATATATATGCATATACATGGCCATGAAGTTAGTTTTTTAATTTGATTCAATACTCATAATTTTTCAGGTATCATTCAGTCATTCTTGTTTCCTTTGACAGCAATACAGAAATGGACCTAAAACATAGGATGTACCCATTTCTGGCCTGTTTCCATTGGTCATAGTCCCTGAAGTTTTGGTCAGCTTGCTTCCACCTTACTCACATTGACTGAATATCTCAACTCAAGCAGGAATAACTCTTGCCACAATGACAGAAAAATGGCATTCCAGATAGGATAATTTTATTCCATTTGGAAACAAAAAATATTTTTTCTGATGGATTGTCTTGAAGGTCTACTAAATGTTCTATATATTATTTGATACAAAGGCCTCTTCCCCTGATTTTTATGAAAGTAGAATTTATGTTCATCTTTCTACTAATTTGATGTAAAAATTGAGAAGAAAGTAGAGTAAAGCCCCTTGAACTCAAAATTATATTTAAGCAGAATTAATTGCTAGTTAAAAAAGTCATTGAAAAAGTTTCTTTGAGGGATTAGCTTTTCATACAAATAGAATGCAAAGAATAATTTGTTCTAAACTAAGTATGAGTAGATTTATATTGTCCGTTAAGTGGTACAAAAAATAACATAAAGGAGCTTTACCTTAGCAAACAATATTAGCAATAGTACTTCTTTTTCTTTCATGTATTGTTTCTACTGCATTAGTGATTGATATTTCCTATGACATAACTAAGAATAAGTTGCTGTGTGTGATAGTTTTGGCTGGGTTAGAGTTAATGTTCATCATAGCAGCTGTTTTGGGGCTGTGTTCTGGATCTGTGCTGAAAATAGTGTTGATAATATAGAGATGTTTTTGTTACTGCTACTGAGCAGGGCTCACACAGCACCAAGGCCTTCTCTGCCAGTGAGAAGGCTGGGGGTGCACAGGGATTTGGGAGGGAACACAGCTGGGACCAGATGCCAGAAATCTGCCTGGTAAGAAGTGAGCACTAACTGTTTTTCACATGACCAACTGGACAGACGTGTGTTATAGGAACCATATATGGAGACTTATACCCCTAAATTTCCATTAAAACTTTGCTTTATTTTTTTAAAAACCTTCCATCAGCTTGGATCTTAGTGCCCTGTATATTTATTGATTTGCACCAAAATCAGTAGGTTACAGCAAACAATCTGGCCAGTGCCATCTACAGCTAATATCCACTTGCTTTTGCAGAGAGCTGTTTCCAGTATTATTAATCTCTACTATCAATGATACAATATCATCTGCAAGTAATCATTCACTTCACTTTGGACTGTTAAACATAGCAAAGTCTATGCAAACCTGATACAAAGGAAATGAACTAACAGCACCTATTTATATTAAAACACACAAGATTTCCATCAGAAAATAGAAAATGAGGTCCTAGATTTTTGCTTGACTGATACATATTAGTGAGATTTTTGGATATAGTGAATACTAAAAAAACCCAGGAGAATTGCTTGAAGGGACTCTTTTCTGTCCTTGTTTTTTCTCATTTAGGTTTGGTGCAGGGTTATACTTGAACAGCAGCAGGTGCTTTGACAATGGGAACCAAATCTTGGTCAAGCTACTTGGATTGCTCCAAACTCTGTTTTCAATTCTTGTGTTAGCTCCTTTGAGTCCACAGAAGGGTAAATCATTCTCATCTGCTGATTTGATATCACAGTTTTCCAATTCAAAAGTCCTCCTTATCTTTCACAGATTTTTTGTGACTGAAGGGACACTTCTGAACATCTTGCCATGTTTCCATAACAAAAGCTACTTGTGTTTCCTAAATGATGAGAGACATGGGGTAGCTAGGAAACTAAATTCGTACATGAGAAGAAACTGGCAATAAGATAAAATTGTTAGACTAACATGCAAGCTATTAAAACATGTAAACCACTGCCTACACCATGCTTAAGAGTCCTTTTAAGTGAAAGGCTACTGTTCAGTACAATCACCCTTCGTAGGTTTGTGACAATATGGACAACATCTTTCACCAAACTCAAGCTACTTTTGCTGGTAAGTTTACATACTCCAAATAACCTTTCCTTTTTGCAGAGAAAATTGACACAGCTCTTTTGGGGGGTCTCAATGGTCAACACTTCACTAAAGGATGCTCTGGAAGGATCACAGAATATGTTTTACAAAACAACAAGGTACTGGCATCTATCAGGAGGTCTGGTATTTTACCCAAGTATTATTATCTGCAATATATAAATATATGCCTGAGGATAAACACTAAGGGATTCCATTCACAAGATCACAGGTTTAGATTCTTTGTATCAGTCGAAGAATCAAAACAGCAGTACAATACTGTACTGTATAGCACATATAGTGTATAATAAGATAGTAGCCATGTACACTTCAGAGGTTTATCCTTTAATAAACACTGTGTCAGTGTGCTCATATCACCCTTTGTGTGATAAACTAGACCTAAATGATGTAAATTCTTTTCCACAGTACAGTGCTTGTAGGATCAGAATGGATGTGAGAGAGGTGTCACTCTTGCTTTTTTTCCTGCTTGTAAATCATAGAATAGCTTGGGTTGGAAGTGACCTTAAATCAACTCTCCTGCCCTGTGTAGGGACATCTTCCACTAGATCAGGCTGTTCAGGGCCCCATCCAACCTAGCCTTAAACACTTCCAAGGATGGCACATCCACTACTTCTCTGGGCAACTCGTTCCAGTGACTCAACACCCTTCCACTAAAGAGTTTCTTCCTAATATCTGATCTAAACCTGCCCTTGTTCAGTTTAAAGCTGTCACCCATTCTGCCACCATTCTACACCCTTGTAAAAAGTCCCTTTCCAGCTCCCTTGTAACCCCCTTTAGGTACTGGAAAGTGCTGTAAGGTCTCCCTGGAGCCTTCTCCAGATTGAACAGCCCCACTCTCTCAGCCTCCATCCTTCTCCATCCCTCTGATCACCTGGTGGCCTCCTCTGGACCCACTCCAACAGGTCCATGTCCTTCCTGTGCTGGGGCCCCAGAGCTGGATGCAGCACTGCAGGTGGGGTCTCACCAGAACAGAGCAGAGGGGCAGAATCCCTCCCTCACCTGCTGCCCACACTGCTTTGGATGCAGCCCAGGACACGTTTGGCTTTCTGGGCTGCCAGGGGACATTGCATGAAACTTTTTATGACTTTGAACAAATGGAAAGTAAAGGACTTTCACTTTTCTGCTTAACTATTCTTATATATCACTTTGACTTCTATTTTCATGCTGACAGATTAACTAAACCTTTGTGGGTTAATTTGAGTGTAATCCTTTCAGGTAGTGGACATCCAACCAGCATTTCTGAAGATAATTAGTGAATCAAATAAAATGCTAATGGAAGTAGGTAATTACATGAGAGCCGACGGGTAATAGTGGGAGGTAATTATTTCAATATCTGCATGCTCTTACTCAAATTGCAGATGGATTGCCACAGCCTTGCTCTAGGAAAGCTTGAAGTGTCACTACTTCATTTTGAAATGGATGGGATAGAATCATTGCTTAAGCAAGGATGCATTTCACACCATAAAAGGAAGCACAGTCACATAAACACTTTAATTTGATAAGACAGTCTATAATTTTGACAGGCCGAAGTAGTCCAGTGTATGAAAAACACAGTACTTCTTAAAAGCAGATTTTTACTCTGTACAAAGTTGATTAGAAAAATAAGATTCATTAAAACACAGATGAAAAACATCTGCTTATATGGCAGATGGTAATTCAGCTATCAACACATCCAACTGTTAAATGAATGGACTGATTTAATACAAAAAGTATGGCTTTCCCTCGTCTATGGCTCATTCATTTGCAGATTGTTGAAGTAATTTTTTTTTCATATTAAACGGAGCTTTTCAACAATTCAAAATTATTCAATTCCTCCTCCCCCTCGCCTCTGGCATACACCTTCTCTATTCTATTTAGCATTGCTGCTAAAACAAAGACAAATGATTCATCCTTAATGTGGAAAAGTGGAAAATTTGTGTGTCCTTTCCAGGCAT
Organism: Drymodes brunneopygia; assembly: GCA_013400955.1. NCBI lineage: Eukaryota > Metazoa > Chordata > Aves > Passeriformes > Petroicidae > Drymodes > Drymodes brunneopygia. The sequence continues at coordinate 641,995 of VZTZ01005646.1, read as the reverse complement.
TATAACACACTGGGCCTAATTTTTGGCTGGTCTAACACTGATTTCTAGGGAGTTGAACTGATTTTATCTGGTTTCTCCTTTGCAGTGGAGAAGGATGTTGTGAATTTGCTTCCTGAATTCCTAGAATAATTTCATAATCAGAAATATTGCAGTAAAGATCTCTTCAGATACTGTGGTCAGAAACAGTTTCCTAAAACAATTGCACTGAATCCCACCCTTAAAAATAATATAAGAAAACAATTATGAGGCTCTTTGCAGTGTCTTTGATATCCTGGAGGACAACAAAAAGCTGTCATTATACACGGACCAGAAGTCATTTCTTGGCTCTTGACTACTCATTGCAGAAGACTACATTCTGTCTTACACTATACTTGTGCAACATCATTGCAGTCAAAAGGGTTGTGAAACTGAGATGTGCAGATAGAATTTCAGATGTGCTGCCCTGCATTTATATTGCTCAATTGCTTTACACTGATTTCTCTGTTTTGTGAAGTTCATAAATGTCTGTATGGGACACAGATAAGTGTTTAGAATTGGACACTTTTTGTTCTTTAATAAGTGTGGCAGCTTTGTGTTTGATTCTAAAATTATTAGGAAGTAAAACTTCAAGTTTTGGAGAGGCAGAGAAAACCTCAGGTTACTGACACCAAGTCAGTGCACGGCAAGTGGCTGGGGCTTGGTCTGAAACATAAAAAAGGTGGAGATGTTAACATAAGCATATTTTTATCTCACAACACAAAATAAATTGTGCAATAAAGTACAAATATAGAATTCTTAATAAAGCATGAGTATAAAAATGTGTTTAAAATGTATAAGTGGTTTCTTGGTCATTTTGACAATAAGATAAGAAACAAGGCAAGGTAAAGCTTCTGTGAGGGTAGAATCAGAACAAAATAAAATATGTGATAAAAATTAGTATTTCCTTCTGTTTTCAGTGATAGATTTTAGTGCAGTTGGCATTTCTGGTTAGGACACAGAATGTCCTTTGACTCATGAGCAACTGCTGTGGCTTTGGTGAGAACAGGAAGTTTCCCACTCATATCAGTAACACCTCAGGAACTGATGCTTGGGCTTCTCTTGAGTGCCTGATGTTTATAATGAGCACTTTGCAAAAACATATGGTGTTCTGAACTTTACTTCCTGATGGCTTGAAAATGCATGTTAAATGATGGTTTGCATAGTCAAATCTATAACCACAATAAGCCATTGCAGAGAAATGACAGTATCTTTTATTAAAGTTACGTGACTCATACAGCAGAGAAGTCCAGAGGAGTGAACATACTGTCTCTTGAAAAGAGGTAATTTATGTTGTTCTACAATAGCAATACCTTTACAAGGAAGTCTCCAAAGTTTTAAAAATCTCTCCTCTGGAAATGAGCACCAAAAGAACCCAGCAAAATCATCTCCATTACTCGGGCAATCAGATTTCTCCACAGCAAGTGTTTCATTATTAGTTCTTTGAAGTCAGTGTCACACAAGCATGTTGAAGAAAAATACCTTTGTCTCATTTTGGGGAAAAAAAAGTCTGGAATGCAAGCTGTCCTCAAGCTATGTCAGGAATTCAGCATGTTAAAGGCTTTGACCATATTTCTAAAAGTGCCTGTTGTAAGATTGTGTAGAATTCATGTACATACAGACATCCAGAAACAGCACCCACTTTTATTTATATTGGACTGGGTCTGAAACTTGTTGGATACTGGGTTTCTCCTATCCAAGATTGCAGTTCAGGAGTGCTTACTTATTAAGGAATGGACTTGCACTTTCAGCACTCATTCTGAGCAAAATAGCAAGGCACAAATTTGCCAGCAATATCAGCAATGGAGAGGCTGTCTTAGTTTATCTTCAAAGCAATCCAGAAAGTGCTTTTCATAACATGGTTGAGTAGGTGGAACTCTGGAACAAACTTACACAATTGGTATAATTGTTCATAATTCAATGAATCTTTCAAGTAGTAAAGTTTCACTCCTCTTCTGAAGTCTGCTCACGTCCAAGGTACCTTTCTTTGGAATAGAGTTTAAAAATAAATTCCCTTGAAGTCAATAAGTGACTCATCAAGACAAATGTTTTGACCAGGATTTTGTTTTTACTGGCATGTTTCAGAGCTGGGATCAATGAGTGTACATAGCTTGAAAAGCCAGTCAAACTTTAGAAGAGCCTGAAAAACATACTATTGTGCTGCTGCAATTGTTGAAGAGGGAGCAAGTGTATCGTGAGAAAAGGGACAGATATTACAGCAAATTATTATGAAATCAATACATTCTGAGATTTACAATATTTTTACATTTTTTCTTTCATTTATAAAGAGAATATTTAATAGTTTTCTGTTAAGTCGCTCCCTTATTTTATAATTTTCCAAATTGGTAATTTTTGTGTAAATATGTTAAAAAGTCAATTCATAGCAATAAAAAAATGCATTTTATAATACATTTTCTGATAACTGTTTTCCAAAGTTTTTTCTAGGAACTTGTGCTACTTTTGCAGCTAAACTTCAGCAATAACAGAAGGAGACTTAAAAAGGATTTTTTGAGGCAAAGGCTAAGGCATAAGTGAAACATACCAAATAAGGAGGTCTGTAACAAATGCTAAAGTTTCATGGAACACTGAGCTAAGGGGTTCTGACATTAATTTTTTAATTGAGGTGAAATATTAGGATCCAAACAGACTCAATTTCACGTACGCACAACAAACACCTGAACTGGGGGTTAGATCTCTTCTGCAGACAGTGGACAGAAATGGATTTTTTCTGGTATGTATCTGATCTCATAATAAACCTTTACTGCAAGTGAGGTGAGATGCACTCTGCAATTGCCAGTTCTGCCCATTGGCCACACAGGGGGTCTGTGCACTTAGCTAAGATGCAGATAGCTTCACTGTATGCATTTGGTCAAAAGAAGTATATCACAGGTCTGTTTTTCAATACAAATAATTGTAGGAAATACTGTTGACAAGGATCTCTCTTTGGTGTAAAAGCACAGCTTTTTTCAGGTTAGTGTTTAATGGAAAAGCTTGAGGTTAATATTTGATCCTTCTTTCACCTCTGTGGCTCCACTGTGACTTCAGAAAACTTCATTGAATAGATCTTATTATTAGGCAGATAAGATTATAGTACAGCTTCAAGCATGAGGAAAATACCACACTCATTCAAGTTTGGAAGTTCATTATCTTTGTTATCCCTGGACCTAATTAAGGTTTTTTTTCCCTGACTTTCTAAAATTATACTAAAGCAATTTGTTCAATGTGCGGTGAATAAGTAAATCAACTATTTAATTTTTCACATTGTGGTTTCATTTTAAATATTCCCATTGCATTATTATTTTGTAATATGATTTTAAAGTCATCCACTTTGAACTCCCTCACCCAGGACCCAATTATCTCACCTGAGTGAATATGCTTACAACACAAAGAATGTTGAAGTCAGTGGATAAATTCCCTTGAATTGAATGGACACACTTGAAGGGAGCATAAATATTTTCATAAGCAAGGTTACAAATTCTCAAAAGTTTATATGATTAAATCAAACACAATCTTATGTGCTTGGGAAAAAAAAAACTCATATGTCTACACTATTCTGGTCAGCTTCACTTTTAAAATCTGTTCTATTCCATTTGAAAGTGGTCTTGAAATAGAGCTATAAATGAAGAAATTTGGTTGTTTTATTTTCCCAAGCTCTAAAAACGATAATTTCCTAGAAATCGGCAGAGAGGAAATTAATCTTATAGGTGGATTATCTAAAGACATAAGTAAGCAAAAAAAATCAGTTTATAATTACTAAGAGTATAATACTTTAATTATAAAAACAGACACCATGAACTGTAAATGTTGTGTAATATCATAATGAATATAGAGTATAGGAAAAGCTATGAAGTATTGGCAGATCACTGAGCAGATGAAATGAAACTAGAAAACACATGTCCAGATATAGTCAAGACTTCAATTTGCCATTTCCTGGCAAAGTCATGAAAGGAAAAACATGACTTTTACTTCCAAAGCCTCATGGATTATAAACCCATGAAGAGAAGCCTTGTGGGATCAGCCAGTATGTGGTGGAATAAGTTAAAGACAGCAATCCAAAAGAAATTGGCAATGGCAGCTTCTGTCACAAACATTTTATTGGAGCTGTTATTTCATTTTTCTGAAAGACAGAGGTAGAAAGGAGTGTAATTAATTTTTCAGATTTTAAAATATATCTCACATCTCAGAGAGTGTGTTCTACAGAAAACCCAATCATGCATGAACTTTGTCGCATGAATATACATTTCACCCACTATGGTCATCTCTGTACTCCCACCTCCTGGGAAGAGGCTTCAGAGAAAAGAAAGTATTCCATGTTTAGTGTTAAGTGGTGTGCCACCTGTCTCTACAGCTTATTTCTGCAGGCAAAATGTAGAAGCATAAAAGAGAAACATAGCAGTGCTTTGCCCCGTGGGGAGATTCGTCTCAGTAGAGCTTAACTGTAATCCAGCACAAGATCTATTTCTTCTGCCATGCATTTGCTCATGGGGTATAGAATGGGAAGCCAAGGGACAAGTAAACAGGTAAATGAATCATTATATGATAAGCAAAAAAAACCCCAAAAAACAAAAAAAAAAAAAAAAAAAAAGAGAGAAAAGAAAGGATTTTTTCTTTCAAACAAAAATACTCTAACCTATATAGAGAACAAATTCATTGATTTATAGAAAATAAACAGTAGCTTATAAAGGTAAAATTTACTTCCCCAACTTCCCCATACATTATTGTCAGCCAACTTTATTTTATAGGACATTTTAAACAAGGGAAATAATTGAATCCTCAAGATGAAAAACAGTCAGCAACACTCTCTTGATTCTGCTAGATATTGATTTCTCTTATCTCATGCACTCAAACATGGCCAGCACAGTAACAGCTGGAGGGAAGAACAGCAGCTGTCCTGAAAAGAACCAAACTGGAATGCATATTGCCCAAGAGAGAAAAGACCACCTGCAGCTGCCCAGCATGGCACTAGGAATAGGCAGCCTGGCAAACAAAAAACATGGACCAAAACAGCATGGAAACTTCTAGAGCAGACCAAGGGTGCCCAAAAGGTCAAGGCAGGAGATTACATCACTCTCAGGTTGCTGCCTTTGGTAAAATGTGAAAGGGTTGATGCAAGTCCCCCAAGGCACAAAGCAAAAACAGTGTTTAATTTTGTGAGAAGAATGAAAAAGAGCAGCTGAGTGACAGTCTACTGATCAACAGGATGCATGTTTGGCAAAGTTAAAGCAGTTTATCTGTTTTAAAAACAAGGCAGGAAAATAGGTCAAAATGCTGTGATCAGGAACCAGTCAACCCAGAGGAATCTGTGCTGGCTATGAAAAGTCAAAAAACAACAATCTCAGACTAATATATTGTGGCCTTGCTATTCGCCCTTTGGATTGTTAATCATATATTTACAACATATATTTTCTGTTTCTCACATGATGAGCTTAAAAGTGGCGGAGAAGAGAATCCAAAAGCATCTGCTTAAATGTGAGAACCTGAATGTGTCAGTCTTCCTTTTGTAAGGGTCTGCTTTGTCTTACTCAGCACGTGTTCAACACCCTCAGAGGGAGACTGTCACCCTGCAGCTCTGCCCCACAGAATTTGCAGGACACAGGCAACTACAGTCCCTGTGCTCAATAAGTAACACATACAGAGCTGTGACTGCCTGCTGTGATATTCACAGAAAATCTAAACCTCATCACCCCCCGAGATACCACCTGAGCTGGAGTACTGAGAGACAGGGTAAACAATTAGGTCTGCTGAAGCTGAAACACACTGCAATCATTTTATTTCTCCTGCTGTAAATGTTATTAGTAAGTATTGACTAATTTCACTCGTAACGACACTGCAAATCAAAGACTTTAAAACCTTCTGCTTGGGTGGGAAGTCTGCAGAGGCTTCAAATGGGTCTGATTCATTATATGACTGTAATTAATAAAAATGTCATGAAAATGAAGCCTTCTGGAAAATTAGAAATTTTCCTTACATTGTGTGAACAGCATATTAGAAACAGGTTTCTATAGAGAATAGTATGCATATAAACAAATACTAAATATTTAATTGACATTAAAATTTTCTTTTTAAAGCAATCAAAATCAGGGAAAGTTTTTTAGAGGTTGAAACGTGACTGCCTCATATGAGCATCCCCTTCAAACCTAAGCTTTGCCTATTAAAGTGAACAGAAATATGCCAGGAACAAGGAAGTGGGTGTGCCTGAGAGGAACACAGACAAACCAGGGACAACTCAGGCTTATTGCCTTCTATGTTCTCCAGACCATATTTACATTATGTCATATATTCACACTTTAGCAGGTACAATGTTGCACGCAATGCACAGGGATGAGCCCACAGTGAGGAAGGAGGGAGCCCCCAGGGTGGCCACAGTGTCCTGGTCTGGTACCTGCCTGCTGGAGGGACATGGTCTGGTGCTCTTTTGCTACTGAGCTGGGCTGATCCATCAGGGACTTGGATCATCCAGGAGAGTACATGAAGAGTATGGCTCTGTTTCTTGCAATGGTCAGTGTATTGTAGGCAGCCTAAGCACATCTTTATTTTAGGCCACTTGTCAGGAAAATATGGATGAAATAGTTTTGGAAATGTACGGTTTCTTCTTAGATCAAACAGCTTAAAAGAGATTACCCACAGTACTGAGCTGTTTTGTATTTATCAGCCAGAAAGACCAACAACTAACACTTTGTGAAACTTCCCCACAGCTACATCCTTGTCTACATTGAAAGGGTCAGAGGAATTCAAGTGCTTTGAAGTTTATATTAAGAAGTGATTTTTTCCATCCAGAAGCTGAAAGAAGAGAGTTTCAGCATTTTGTCACTACTTTGGCAAATCCTGCCTGGGGACCACCCCTACTCTAGCCAGATTTTGGCAGATGGTGGCTGCTAAATGGAGCAAGGAAGCTTTAATTAGTATAGAAGATTTGGCCTATTCTGTTACAGTTTCTTTGAGAAGGTTGCCTGCAAGTAGGGGCTTTGGACTAACTTCCATAAAAATCAGGCATGAAAATTAGGAGAAGTACTGCTGTCTATTGCAGGGTGGCTGAACTACACTGAGTAAGGAAGCTTTATGCTGGCTTGTATTTATGCTGACAGGATAACAAAAGCCCATATTCCACCTCAGTCAAGTTGGATTACAGATACACATGTAAGCTACCTGATTCAAAAGATCTCCTGTCACTCAATCTACCCCCAAATACTGTAAAGATGCATATGAAAAATGCAGCACTGGAGACTGATTTGTGTGTATCAGATATGTGAGTTTTCTGGGCTCCTACTGACAACCTTAAAATGCACCTTGCACATACTCCCTATACAAAGACACCTGTAAACAGGATATGCTGTATTTTTGCTGTTGGATAGACAGGTCCTGTTGTTATTGCGCAGCCAGAGACACAGCAATGCTGGGCTCTTCTGCTGCTTGCTGGAGTGCCTGAACACAGAAATTCATCCAGGTTTTAATGGAGTTCATGGCCAGAGATGGGCACAGTCACTGATGGTTGAAATGGCAGATTGCAGAGGAGAACACAACCCAAAGCTACTCCTCGTTTATATATTTCTAGGTCTTATAGCAAATAGAAAAGTAAATATGATTCCTTTCTTGATGGGAAAGATATCTAATTACAGGCATGAATAAACATAGTTCATTATCCAGAATTATAGGTGTACAGGCTTCATATTAAAATTCTTTTCAAACTGTTTAAAAAAATTATTAATTAAAATAATTTAATTGGGTTTCTTTGAGTTTCTGGTCCTAGTAGCTCTTTTAAAAAGCACTATTTGAAATTAATTTATCCTGGGGGAATTTTTCTTTGCTGTTCTTTTTATCCTCCTGTTATTTTCTTCAACACATTTTATTTTGATAGTGTCTTGCCTTTCCATCTAACTTTCCACTGCTGTGAAGAGTGTTTTGGAAAAAAAGGTGGTTTGGTTTTTTTTTTATTTTCTGACATAAGAACTAGGAAAAAAATTGCCTGATGGAGCTATTACCTTCAAGTACTTTGCCAATCTGATGATAATGAAAGTTATTTCCTCCTGTAGTTAAAAATACACTTTTCAAAGTAATCATTTCAGTCCTCGAGCCACTTCTCATGACTCATTGCTCCAAGGCAGAGATCTACAGCATTGTTTGTGAAGTTCTCAATATTAAAAATATACATTCTGTAAATCAATGTTTCCCTCACTGTGAAAAACAGTTAAATCCAGATGCAGGTGTACGTCTGAAACTGAAACAAACTGCACACAAGGACCAACATACTAGATAAAAGCTTTAGCTACTTAATTATAGATTTTTGAAGATGTTGGAAACCACCTGATATTGCAAATAAGCAAAATAAGGGTAAACTAGTGTTTTAAGAAATATCTGGATACATAACTTAGGTTGATAGCAACTTTACAACACCCACTTAGCCTACTCTAGATCTCTAGGTTAATATATCCATATAGCTTAGGTGTCTGGATATTTTCACTCAGCATATGGATTTTACCTCTTGTGGTGTCTGCACTTTTGGTCAATCAAACAGCAGGTTTCAAAAGATGTATAGCTATTGATGAAATAAATTTGTTCCCTTGTAAAGATACATGATCAATGGGTTCTTCTGAAAGACTGCTGGACATCCCATCCCCCTGCTGCAGGAATAAATGTAGCACTTTCCCAGGGACAAAGAGCCATAACATTGAGGAGTCCCTCAGGAACACTCTGCTGCAGCGTGGGTCCCCCACGGGGCCACAAGTCCTGGCAGCCAACCTGTTCCAGGGTGGGCTCCTCTCTCCATGGGGACACAGGTCCTGCACCAGCATGGGTTTCCCACTGGGTCACAGCCTCCTAAAGGTCACAGCCTCTGCTCCAGCATAGGACCCTCCATAGGCTGCAGGAAAATGTCAGCTCTGGCACCTGGAGCACCTCCTGCCCCTTCTTCTGCACTGATCTGTGTGTCTGCAGGGCTGTTTCTCTCACACCTGTCCTTACTCCTCTCTTCCTTGGCCGCAGTCATCTTGTGCAACAACTTTCCTCCTTAACTCTGTGATCCCAAAGATGCTGCCACTGTGGCTGATGAGCTTGGCCCTGGCCAGCAGTGGATCTGTCTTGGAGTTGTCTGGCATTGGCTCTGCTGGACACAGGGGAAGCTTCTCACAGAACCTGCCCCTGTAGCACCATGCTACCAAAACCTGGCCACACAAACCCAATGCAGACATTTACAGAAATAAATACACACTCAAAATCTTCATGGATTGGTGTCACCTCTGTGTGCTGAAACTTCCAGCAAAATCACTCAACAAAACATAAGTATTGCTTGACTCTGTAATAAACTCCTGAAGCTGCCTCTCCAGTGGCAGGACACCATGCACTGCTTAGGAGGAGCTGCACCTTCCATTGTGACTGTGGTTTATTAACCTTCTGCTAAAGAAGTCCTGGAAGAAGTCATGTGTCACAGGGAAGAGAACAAGGATCTCAGTATAAAGCCTGCTCTTCCTCCACCACTGAAACCGAGATGTTAGTGCATGAGCTCAGCTTGTTGCTGTTCTTTCACACTTGCAATCACTGGAACAGGCTGCTGTGACTGTGGAGGTGGTGTGTTGGGTCTGTGCAAAGCAAATCAGCCAGCACATTTGTGTGGGCAGCCACCTCACTGTAATTTAGAGAGGTTTGTCAGCGAGCTGTAAGGAGGGGTGGATGGAAGAGTGGCAGAAGCAATCTGAGGCTGTGTGGGAGAGGGGCTGGTGCCCTGTATATGCTCTGCCTGCGAACGGGAGCACCGATGCTCCACTGGAGAGGAGTTCAAATGCTGATAAATTCCAGTAAAATATAAAAGCTAAAAATAACAGGCTGGCTCTTTGTCTGCAGTAAATCAGCAGGGATGTGTTGAATCCCTGGATTTACCTCAGCTGAGAATCTCAGCCTGTGTACCTCACCCTCATCTCACACTGCCAGCACTTTGGGGGATATCTGGCTAATCTGGATTTAACCACATTCTAGTGCTGAGTTGAGAGGTGGAAGAAATTGCATAAGAAGAATTTTTATAACAACTCTTATTCATTTAATGCTGTTCATATTTATATTCCATTCAGAACGAATCAGTTCCTCTAAACTGAAGTTTTATCTATGATAAAGATTTTATCTTTCTTAGACCACTGTAGAATAGTTTAAAAAATAGAAGCTCAATTGAAATAAAGAGAAAGTCTTTAATAAGGCTATTACAGTGAGAAAGGCAACAGCTTTCTGTTTCTGAAACCTGGAGACTCTAAAACAGTTACCTGACTTTGCAAAGCTATTACATATAACTTACAAGCATTTTCAGAAAACAGGCAAGCTGGCATGAAGAAATGTTTGTCCCTTCTGCTGAAATCAGTGCTTAGCTTAAGAAATACTAGTAATATTTTACCTGGAAGCACAGCATGTCCCTGATTGGAAGTTAATTTAAATAAATGAGTGACCCTCCACTCCTGCAATTAATTAATTTTCAAGGCTTTCTTCTATCAGTTTTTTGGAGAGCAAGAGAAGTGAGCCTTGCTTTCGAAACCCTAAAAGAAAAACATGTTTCAAACCCTAAAAATGCTTGTCTGTAATCCACTGATTTGAATGTATCAGGATTAATGCACATTTAGCTGGAAATCAGTAAGATTTCCTTTGACCAATTTCAAGCATCCCAAATTTAGTAAACCCACTCCTATATTTACAGTCTAGAAGCAACATCTCTGTCTCCGAAGGATCAGGGTTTCTGTGTGTAGAGGAGGCAAAAATGGGTTTAATGAGATGGCTTTTTGCAACCTCTTAGTATTTCTATATGTATCTCATGTCAACATCCTGGTGCATCTCCTTCAGAAATAGTACATTTTCAATAATCAGCCCAAGTTTAATAAGATATCACTATACACTATAGCAAGGAAAAACAGCTTTCTATCCTTTAAGTCTTACCATAATGCTTAAAAAAGCATACTAGCCTAGCAGTTCTTAATCTGAACTTGTTCCAGCTCATCTCCTCTGTTTCTTATTGCCATTCATATCCTTGTTTAAAATAGCAGAGTCTCCATCAATTTTTATTTCCCTGTCATCTATTATTTCTCTCAGCCTTGAGCCATATTAAACCAAAGCTTTCATACTTTCCATCCATTGTCATCTGTGTCATGCTCAACTTTTACTTGTGTTTAAAGCACTCTTAGCAAGAAAAAATCTGCAATGTGTGATCGGAGTGTGGTTAGGACCTTAGCCTTTGTTCTGTTTCTTAGAAACTAAAATATAATCATGAGAGGTAAACAAATAATTTGTAATGAAAAGTAAATAAGAGAGAATTGATTGTGACTATTGTGGTTTATCTGCAAAACTTTGCAAATTTATTATATTCAGAACATGCCATAAAGTAATACAATGTGAGTGCTTGCAAATTACAGAATGCATGTGTATCAAACAAAATTAGAATACAATGAGATATTAGGTCATCAAATTGTCAGTGTACTTTATACCCCTGAGCTGTTTATAAATAGGTAGCAGCATTGATGGATTCATCATTTCAGAAGGTTTATAAATAGGTACATAATGTTTTTCCCTACATGAATAACACATTTTCAGTGTTCCATATTACAGCTTGAAAATCATGTCATACTCATTAGTGTACATTAAGCCACAGGACTTTGGCTCTTATCTCAGTTAATTAGTGAAAAAAAAAAAGAAAAAAGAAGAGTACATTAGAGCTGGTAAAAAAAAGAAAGATACAAGGAAGGACACAAAAAGAAAACTCATTTTCAGTTGTGAATAATGTATTCATGGAGTTCCACCTAGTAAGTGCAAGCTCAAATATATTCATAGAGTGTATACTACTAGCTTGACTGTGATAGAATCTTTTTTTTTTTTTTTTTGGTGGCCACAATCTGCCTGGAAACAATGCAGCTAAATATATTAGTTTTCCAAACTGGTTTTTAGGCAGTACCTTTTAATTATTTGTGGATTAGAGTGCATTCAGATTTTACACAGAGTCCTGTCCTGTGCTGTGGGGGCTATGGTCCCTATTTTGCTTCAGAAGGCTTACTTTGTCTTGCCTCCCAAGGGAAGGTACTGCAGCCTCAAGCCTGAAAGACCCCTGCAGCCCTTGCTCTTGTGCATGGTTATGTCAGGTCCCTGGACATCCTCTTCTGACCAGGTGAACACCCTGAGGAAAGGAAAGTGGATTTAGACCCTACTATCCTGCTGTGTGACAGGGCTGGTAAAAGGGAGCAGAATGGTGTAAAGGGACTCAACTCTTCTGGAAGGCCACAAAAAGCCACAGGCTCTTAGGCTGTCATTAAAACAAATGTGAAATGTCATTTAGCAGCAAATACAAGACAAGGGATTAAACCAGGAGTTTGGGTCACATTTTGGAGACTACAGCTGCTCTTACAGAAGCAAGTGAATAAAAGAGACACTGAAATGAGTCTCAGCTGTTTTGCACCTTGTTTGCTGGAGTTTCCTCTATGGGTATCACAGTTCCATGGCATTGGTTGCAGGCTCTGGCATTGCTTTAAAATAGAGTACATCTCGTCTGAGAATTCAAATGTGATTTTGTTCTTGCTTAAGTGGGGATCTGAAATGATGACAGTGAGTCAGGCTGGGGTTTGACAAGGGCGTTTTCCCACTGAGGCTGATTTGTTCTAATGGCTATTGATTCAACAGACTGTAACTTGGAAGAAAGGAGGAGCTGTGAATGGAGCTGGGCTGGAGGAATTAAATTACCCTAATGTAACTTTTAATGGACCTACCAGCAATGTCCACTCCTTCCAGAAGGCCCTGAAAACAGCTCACTACATAATTTCAGGCATTATCACAGGCAGTTGCATTGCTAATGCTGTGTATTGATAAAAGGATAAATGCTATTTTTGCTCTTGGTGTCAGGAGGACTGGGTATCACATTAACAGCATAGATCGCTGAAGTTCTGTCCTTGAAATAGTCATGGCTTTCAATTTCTTTCTCAGCATGTGTTTAAATATTCCCAAGAGCCCCAAACTGCCTCAAGTTGCTTCCTGTTTAAATAAAAGATGATTCCTCTTTTTATTCTGTGGAATCCATTCAAAAGAAAAGGTCATGCCCAAAGGGAAAAAGTAATTTCCTTATTCTTCTTTTCAGAGCTCTAGGGATTTGTAATTTAAGTTTCCCAGAACAGTCTCCATTTCTTCATAATTGATATTCTTTGTTAATTTTCTTTTTTTGGGGGGTGATGGTGTCACGTTTGTCAAGCCCTAAAGCAAACCCAGTATTTACAGTTGTTATACCCTGGGCCCCTCAGAAATGCAGCATTACTGAGATATCCTCAGATTAGGTAAAAGGATAATAAAAGGAAGTTGCTTCTTTTAATTTACTTTGTTTTCACGGATGCCTGACACCAGTCATTCTGAATGCACCTTTCTTTCTCATTTAAGAAGGGGAGACCATGGAATACGTCACAGGGAGATATTAATGTTTAATAATAAACATTGCTTCGGTGGTGACTGCAGGGTTTTGCTTTTTCCGAAGAATTTTTGTCAGAAAATTGATGTGACTTGGCCATTAGGCTGATGGGGAGAAATTGTTCCAGCAGCCCCCAATGATAGTTGAAAAGAGATTTATTTTCCTGACGATGTAAAAAAGCATACATATTTTAAAAATTGCTTTTGTCTCTTCTTTTCTATGTTATGTCTTACATTGATTAAATGATATTAATGATAATAGAAATAAGATAAATTGTTTAAGGTTAAGCCCCTGTGGACATAGTAAACACCAGCATAAATGGATCTAAGTCCATTTAATTCTGTGGAAGTTCAAGCTCAGGAGTCAAAACATAACATCTTAAAATTATTAGATCCAATTACTATAAATATTTTTATTTTTGAAGAATGGATAATAGACTGATCTCTCACATTACTTGAACAGCTGTTAACATAAATTATGATATATAATTATTTATTTTAAAATTTATTCTAATATAGAGAAGTGTTCAACTGCATTTAAAAACTCAGGCAGGAAACCAGTATTTCTGGCTGGAATCTGATTTATTTTCATTTATTTGCCTTTTCTGTGTGGTAAGTAAGGAGAAGGTGCTTACTAAATTACTCAAGACTGCCAAGCTAACAAGTATGCTAAATGTCTTTTGCTTTTTTTACTTACTTTACAGCCTCTTTTCCCCACTCCTCCCATCTTACACAAACTTTGTTCCATTAGATTTCTGGAAATACGCTGCTTGTCAGGATCAGGAATGTTGTTGGGGCTGCCTGTCACCTACTTGACTGCCTCCATGTGGCTTTGGGTACTGCCACCAGCCCTCCCTTCCCTGGCATCTCCCTTCCTCCACCCAAACATGCTCCAGGCTGTGAGATTTCTTTCCCTGCACCTTCTCTTTCCAAGGGCCACCCCGAGAAGCACAAGACCAAAATGTGTGTTCAGTCCCCTGTACTTGGGCTTTATTTGTCCCACCTTGCAGTGGCCCATGACATCGTTTGGAGTCTGGGTACTCCCTGAAGTGATTAAGGTTTTGTGGATGCCTGGTGTCATCAAGGTTTAGCTTTGTTAGGCACAGGCAGTGGTGAGTGCAGCCACCGATGGGAGGGACTGAAAAACAAACTGGTCAAACTGTTTCAAAACAACAGTCATTAAAAGCTGGGGTTTTCAAGCTGACGCACATGAACAAGCTTAATGAATATTTACAAATAAAAAATTGTTTTAGAACTGTCTAGATAAGCTCATGCATAATTCAATAATCAGAGTTAAAAACCAAGGACCTGCAGTCTACTTTCCTTAATGTAGCATTAAGGATATACATTTTTATAAGCAGGCCATCACCTATTCCTATCCCATACAAGTCCAGACTGATTACCTCCTACGTGTGCATTTATTATTCATGAGTATCTACTGAAAATTATGGATTAACCATTTTAAGAGCATGTTTCATTTGTGAACTTCTGCCTAGATTTCCAAATTTCTTATTTGTAAAGGATAACACTGTGAGTGGATGACTGAATCATTTTGACAGTAGAGCTCATAATGGAGCATGAGACTACGATATAAACTTTCCTTATAAATAATCATGGAGGTTAAAAAAAAAAAAAATCATGGGTGCTAAAAATGCTGCAGCTTTTTGGCATACAAAGTATATTAGATACTTGAGAGGAATATTTGTGGGCAGTAAATAATGCAAGCACACAAGCACAGCAAGCCAAGCTGATAGTCTCTGTTCCCAGGGACACTGTGGATCAGGCTTCCCTGACTGTGTGTCTGATGCTGGCTGAAGCCATGTGTGAGATATTGTTCTATTAAGCTGAACAAAATTTCACAAGGGTGTCATTGTGGATATACAATATTCTTAATCTGACTATGATTATTGTTGCTTGGCTTGAATGGATGATGTCTGGGGAGGGTGTGTGTGTGTGAGAGAAAGATAACAACAAGGATGACAAGTGACAAAATACACTAAAGATAAAAAGGAGACTGTTGCTTTTCCATCCAAGGTCCTGGATGTGATCACTGCAGGAAATCAAAGAAGCTAAATGTTCAACTATTCTTTCTAAATTTTCCTTTTATGCATTCACAATTCAAACACATTTGTAAACCTAGAAAATTATTTAAATTTATATGAAAAAAAATCTGTATGTATACATTTAGAATCTATTTTACAAACCTGAATAAAATATCATCATTCATGGAAACCTTTTTCCAGCACCGACTCAACAAATTCTTTCAAAAGTGAAAATACATGTCTGACACATAAACCTCTGTACTCTTTCAGCAACAGGTACTACCTAGGAGCAACCTGGTAGTAATTTGCCAGCCTGAGAATAAATCAAACCAAAGGATGAACTGCCACTCCTACCTTCTCTAATGAACAAATTATTCAAAGATATAAAGCAAGCTGTTGAAAAACTTCTGACTGAAGAATGTGCAGCAGGTGGCAACATATGTGTCCAGTTATTTCCAGCCAAAACAGTCTAATTTGCAGAAAAGGGTACAGAATTTCACTGTGACTCAGCTGAGGGGGTGATTCAAAGATGCTCTAGCTCAAGTGCTAGACTTGCTGAAGAGACTAGTTATTAAAGAAATGGAATTTCTAGATGATCCCGACCTTTTGGGTGTATAATAATTCACTTAATTCTCTAAATTCTCTTAGAGGCTCATTTTGCTTTGGGATTTGGTCTTCTGCTTCTCCACTTCAAAATGCATTAAAATAAAAATATTTGCATAGTTTAAAGCTTATGAAAGAATAAATTAATTTGGCCAAATCCAAATCGTGAAGTATCTGACATTTTGGACATTATAATATACAGAATTGAATATTAAACTACTTTTTAGCACATGCCCTCTCCCTCTAGTGGTGATGTAGTCACTGCTTGACCCAGTCACCACATTTCAACTGCAAGGTGATTATGGCTTGTCTGAATTAGTAATTTTGATGGCATTAAAAGAAAAAAAAAGCAATTTCTGTGACTAGCAATGGATAGGACTTGAATGTTGAAATAAGCAAATGAGAATGAAAGAAGCAGCAACTTCCAGAAGGCAACAGTCAAAATAACAAACAACATATTAGAATAGTGACTGAAACTATGACTACCTGCTGGGTATGTGGCTGGATTTTAGTGGTTTCTCTTTAATTATGCCTGCAGAGTTACAAGAACTATCATAGTTATAAAATTATTTTTTTGGTTTACACCAAAACTAACACAGGCCTAATAGTTCTCTAAAGCTCATATGTATAGGCCTGGTTACTGAAACCACATGGTTCAAATGACTGATTACATTTCCTAAAATGGAATATAAATTAATATTAAGCATAGACTTAACGCTGAAATAGAATATTTTCCTACAATAAGTCATCAACAACTAGTGGAATGATTTGGGAAATTGTAATTTCTTCTGACAAAAATATCCTAGTGAGGAAAGGAGAAAGGAAAGATGGGTGGCTACTGTTGAAAACAGTTTAAGTTTTTTTTTAAAATTTAAGTTTTTCTTCTTTTTTTGGGGAAAAATTATTTTTGGGAAACCTTTCTGAGCAAATACAACACTGAAGGTTAGTCTGCACCAAAAAGAAACTAAGTATGCCTCCTTCCTGAAACAAAGCCAAGTGAAACCAAGCCAAACTAGACAGCAAGCATGAGTTTCACTAATTAGAGATATTTCTTGGGAGGGACTCAATTATCACAAAACCATATTTTTTCACAAAATTTATGTTTTACAGAAAATTTCCAACAGGCATGTGTATTGAAAGCTCCTCAATCTGAGCACTTGACATCTCAGGTATGTTAGCTGTGGTAATAATGGATAGCTTTTATATAAGCACTTTAAATCACTGTCTGTTGAAGAGATTCATGAAAGTGATCTGAATAGTTGGGTTTTTTTTTCATCTGGAGTGATAAAAAAAAAAAGAGAACAAATTTACCAATAGATCTGCTGTCTGACTGGTAGTTAAATCCAGGAGGAGTTTTAAGGGACTAAATTACTTGAGTTTTTTGGTTTTTTTTTAACATGATCAAGAAAACGAAACTAATGAGTAAAAAATACAGGCATCTTGAAAACATTCTATTTTGCTAGTTTGAATGTTATCTTTTTAATTATAATAAATACTCTTAGGAGGACCAAACCTCCAGTGAAAATATCCGAGAGACAAAAAACCCTACTTTGTTTGTTTTTGGTTATGTCAAGAAAACATTGATTAAAACTGTATCTTTTGGAATAATTGAAAACTATTTTGAAAAGCTAAACTGAAACACAAATTTTCCTTTGTGATTTTTCAGAAATCTGAAATTTTGCTAGTTATTTTCAAAGCTATACCTGTCTATGAACCCAAATCCTCCTGTAAGGTAAGTAATGTGGCTACTTGTACCAGCATTTCTACAGTAGAAAGTGAGCTTTGTGTGGGGTTTGGGTTTCTTTGGCCAGGGGATAGGAAGAGCCAATTAATATTTATTTATATATTTATACAGCTTTTTATTTATTTTTAAGAAAGGTAGCCTTCTATATGCACAGGCTCCACTTTGAACAAATACAGTTTCTTTTTAAATGTTTCTCAAGAAAGAAGATGAGGTGCAGAGATTTAAGATATTTAATTTCCCTCTAGTGAGCACACATTAGCAATAGATTGTATTTTCGAGATTGGATATTTAAGCAATTATTTAAAAAAAAAACCAAAACAGTTTAATGGCTTTTGAAGCATCATTAACAACTCAGTAAATTAAAATTGAGTGCTAAAAGGACAAAAAAAAATGCCTAAATAATTTTAAATTATTCATTAAGAATGTGAGATAGTCAAGGAACTGGAAAAAAACTTTGAAGAATAGATCCTACTGTTTACTAGATTTTGTCACCTTTCCCCTTTTTTGCACTCACATAACCCCTTTTTTGTCTTTCAAGACTAATAAAGTGTGGCCCAAACTCAGTTTTGGAGCCTGGCCTTCATGACAGCAACAAACTGTTCTGTGTACTTATTAAAAATACAAAGTAAGAAATTAAATATCAGATGCTGAACTTCCTGCTTTCATTACGCATCGTGGGAAAGCAACAAATACTGCACTTTTCAAGACTTCCTTCCCAGGAGGTAGCTAAACTGGCATTACCATCTCTTTTGTATATTGAAAATAGTACAAACAGACTAGCATGGACAAGCAAAGAAGGTCTAAGGAGAGATGTATATGTCCTCCTTGACTATCCTTTCATCCTATTTTAGTCATGTTTTTCACTTTCCCTCCTTCCTTCTTTGTGCTGAACACTGATAAGGGAGAATTCAGCCCAGAGCTAATATGTCATTTTAAAGATAATGATTTTGAGTATCAAATGTTTGGCCTGCACTTTTGGAATAGCAGACATATTAGATCACTTCTTTTTGTGGTGCCCTTGTTTATTTGAAAGCAACTTGTACTTTATCTTCTCAGCCACAATCATGTATAATATTTTGGGTAGGAAAATCTAGTTTTGATAATTAAATTATACATTTAGAGATTCATTCTTATTGAATTTCCAGGTTAACTTTTTTGTTGTGACTGCCTATTTTAGTTATGACTGCAGTAGGCAACTGAATGTCTCTGTCCTGACATAATGTCATGCACAAATAGGAAAATCAGGAAAAAAATTCACAAAATAGCAATCTTACCATAGCAGTGATGGAAGACTGTGATGTTAGCAAAGCAGAATCTTAGTTGGCAATGCATTGTTCATTCTTGCCCGAGACATTTTTCCTGAGCAAATCCTGCCATCAGTCTTTTTATATAACGGGACATAAAAAATAAAGCAACATATTGAAACTCAATGGTCAGTGTTTGCAGGCTCCCTGACAAGTTACATTGTCAGACAAATGGAAATCTGCACTGGGGGATGCTGAAAAAGAACCATAAACTGAAATGTGGTAAAGAAGTTTGGAGACATAACATTAAGAAACAGTTCAGAATAATGGAGTATAAATTCTGTATGACTCAACAGCTGTACAGGTAGAGAAAGCCCAGCATGACACTGGCTGATTTAAGAAAACTTGAAGGCAGAATTAATCATTGATGTGGCTATTTCTGGAAATGAAAGGGATTTTGCAAGGGAGGAAAATGTGAGAACCATACAGATTGTGTGACTGTACCATAAAATAAGATTTCTCTTGGTAATTTAGCAGTAAAAATAAAATGTGGCCAGCTCTAGGATCTAACAAGAATGTGTTGGACACAGAAATTGTCTGGATTTACATATGATGTTTGCCAAGTCTACCATTCTTGGAAATCCCTCCTGCATTCCTGTTTCTCTAAAGGGAATTCATGGTTCATTTGTTTGCTTCCAAAAATGAATATGAGCAAAATTTATATCCTTATGGGAGGATGCACAATGTAGCCCAAAGTAGCAAAGCAAGCAACTTCTGGTCCTTTCCTCACAAAGTCAAAGAAAAGAGACTGTCATCAGCAATCATTGTAGAGAACACCACCTGTGTTTCAGTCATGTGCAACTTGATCTTCCACATTTCAGGTAGTGACAGCACTGAAAAAAAAAAGAAATAAATAGTAGAATAAAACAAAACAACTATTAGGAAAGAAAAACAGAAGGCAAAATTGTCTGGAGGCATAAAAATTTGGACAGGAGCTATAGGATGACTTGCAGGGCATGTTGGTGAGGGGAACTTCCCGCCAAAGAACTGTGGAAATATTTTGAGATTTGTGTTTCAGTCAGATGAAGTATTTTAGCTGAAAGATCATCAAGAAAGAGACTTGCCCACACCTGTTACTATATGTGAAGCAGACTTGGCAGGAGTGTTAAGAGAAAGAACCTGAACTGAGTTTCCAGGGTCTTTGATGTGGATGTGACAGATACTCATTTGAAAAGATACTCTTTAAAGACTGGAAGCAGCACAGAACTACCAACTCCTAATAGCTTGTATGGATCCTAAAAAATACCACCAGGGCCTGATTCTCAGAGGCTCCAAATTGCACAGCCAGAAATGTCTGCTGCCTTTGCAAATGTTATAGACCTAAACAAACAAATTTCTTTTCAGCACTGCTCCCTCAAGCTAAACTGCTAGTCCTGTTTGGTGGCAATGCAATGTATTTTGAAAGGCTGCAGGGAGGGCACCCTTTCATGAAGTATGTGGGGAAACAGGTTTTGAATTCATCGAAAGCTGAGTGCCTAACCTTCTAACTTTACCCTCTGTCTGTGCTTACAAGTTAAACAGGTTTTACTCTAATCAGAGGTATCTAGGGTAATAACTGGCTGCAGTAAAAAATACCAAGGCACACTAAACCAAAAAAATCCTCCAAACCCTCAGACAACCCTTCTCCCTCCCCAGCTATTCAGCAGGTTGCTGTGTTTTTCCTGAACTGATGCCCCTGCATATTAAGAACAGGCTGCTGCTAGAGCCATTGCCTTTGGAGTGTGAAATGGAGTGGCATTGAGTTCTGGCTGCTGTGACTCATATTTGTTTGTCCTCATACAGCTCAGATTGCCTGCTGGCATCCTGGATTGCAGGAACCCACGCGCGGCACATCCATGGAGCGATGCCTGTTTCCTCAGACAAAGAACTGAACACTGTGTGACAGCAGGCCCACCCCTCTGGAGATCAGAGAGTGCAAATCTGTTCTTATGATGAAATCCACAGATGACTTCATGGGAGAGGACAATGAAAGGAAACATTTCAGCAACCGCTCACTAAAGTACTGTAGCACTCTTTCCAGAGGAGAGGCTGTGAATGAAAAATGAATGTGTGTTAGTAATTTCTGATGCTGAAAATTCAGGGCAGATCTACAGCTGCTGACCTTTTTGTAACGTTTTGCAGTAGTCATACATTTTGTTCTTCTAGTTCTTGCTAATGAAAAGTTATGGAAAAATTGCTACATGAGAATAATTAAAAAAAAAACCAAACCTTTTTGAAGACTTCCTTTATGAGAGAAATTTGTCTTGGCTGATTTCTCTGAAGGTGTTGACACAGTTTATTTTCTTCATCAAACTGTGCTCTCAGTAATACTGTACAAGTTCCCACACCATGAAAGGTTCTGTGCTTCTTTTCCTGTGTTGCCCACTCATCACCCTGACCACTGCAGAATCACAGAATCAGCTAAGCTGGAAAAGACTTTTGAGATCATTGGGTCCAACCTGTGACCTAACACCACCTTGTCAACTAGGAACAGGAAGTCATTTAAAGTTTGAGCATCACATTGGCAGGTGTGGATGAAGCACCTGAGCAGACTGCAGAGATGAACACCACTGAATAGGAATCTGCAACATCAGGAGCAGATGAAGGTCTTGTTTTCTGCTGGGCTCAGGGTAGCAGAACCACTGGTTTTTGTTGACTCAAAATTCTGGAAGTGTTTAATAATGGAGGAGGAATGGAGGAACTAATTCCTTTTATAACGCTGAATTTATGCAGCTCAAGGGATTGTTCCCTTGCACTGAAACTGAGAGCTGAAATAGGCTTTCATTTCTGTCTGCAGCAGTGATTCTACAATCACAAATCCAGCTAACCTGAATCTCATTAGGAACTGGAAGTCACTGTCTCCAGTGTGAGGACTGATCAGCTAAAATTGCTTTTTACTGATGTATGAGGCAGAAATATTTTTTTCCTACCAAGGTGAACATCCAGAAATCCAAGATCTATTTTTCTTTACAGGTAAGATTCTGCCTTGCTCCTGTTCTAGGAAATAACAGCCACTTTAGCAGGAATTGTATGATAGTGTAACTACTGCCTAAAAATCAGCGATACTGTGTTGTTTAAATCAAAATAGTGATTCTTTGGCATACTGTTAAATACTGCTCCTATCTGACCTTTGGGAATTATTACATTTCTAAAGACTTACTGGAAAATTTACCAGCATAATTTTCCTGATACACACTATCTTACAAATCACCATGTGGACAGATTTTTTTTCTAAACAACTTGAGAACTGAAACTCCCAAATAGTACTTCAGTTCTGGAAAGTTTTAGGATTTTTTTTTTAATGTTTCAATCTTTTACCACTTTCTCAAATGTAGTTGAAATTTTGGAAAAAATGAGGAGTGTTAGCAGACAGCAGACAGACACCTCAATAGGCAGACAGCATGATCACATAAGCACTGTTTTCTTAGGAAACTAAATTATATTGGAGCACCAGGAGACTAGTTGTCTGAAATCTCTCATCTATAACTCTGGGGTAAAAGTAATATTGGTTTCTGGATTTTTAAAGGTCTACTCCTAACAAACATTTGCTTAATAACTTTGCAGATCACTAATGGCTATCCAAAAATCTTCTGACACAGACTAGTATGAAAACTGAAAACTGCATTTCTGTATTGTTATTAACATATTTACTTGCTTCATGTCATCAGAGGGCCTGTGATACCATCACCAAAATATGATGGGCTCTTGGCCAAATTTTTCTTTCTTGACTGTGGAGCAATGGCTTTTTGGCTTCTAATAATCACTTCACGTTCTCTCACTTTTTGTTTGCCTTTCCCTCCTACTCAATATTACTGATTCTTGCCCTCGGTTTTGGGAAATTAGTTGTTTAGAAGAGCTGTGTATGCAGTTGATTAGGACTGTCCTCTGTTTAATTATCTATTGAATAGAACCAGATCACAATCTCCACTCTGTAGGCAATCATCTACATAAACAATTAAATGTTGTCCTTCTTAATAGCAGACAAAATAAACCATTATCGAGTACCAGACAATTCATATAGGAAATCATGTTCTGTAACTTTTAGAAAATTTGATGCCTGTGCTCCACAGCCTTCATTTCCCAAACAGGCTATAATTAGTTTTCTGTTAATGACAAGTAGGTATGTGTAGAGATTTCTGGTGTGTTCTTTGACCTGCTACAGACCTTTTGGTATCACCGTCTCTGGAGCTTAGTTACCTTCTTCCCAAAATCCCCAAATGTTTTGCCACTATGTCCTTACAACTTGTAGTCAAATATTTTAAAATTCCAATCACTTGAAACATGCTTACTATAACATACTTTGCCAACTAAAACATACTTTTGCTTTCCAATAAATTTCTGTCGGTTTTAGCCTAAACATAAGAACAAAAAAAAGTATTTTCTTCACCTTATTTCTCCCCTAGTTTAATAAATTTTAAAAAAAGGAGAAAAATTTGCAGAACATTGGTTTTATCACCTTTATTGATATAAATGGTATCGTCATCATCAAATCTTCTAGATTACTTCATTTTGCCATTGCCCAAGGAGACAAGTCTGTACTCCTTATTTACAAACCTCTTATATGAATTGTTGCGAAAAATTCCCCAAATCCCAATATATACTCAACATTCAACTGCTTTCTCACTCATGAAGTAAAAGTATCTCCAGGGAAGTCAGCTGAATCCTGTTTAACATCCTGAAGACTATAATTTGCATAATTCCATGTGGTATCTCTTTATGGAAGAATGTGACAATTGCTGTAAGCACTTACCAAACTTATTGTTGCAGATTTATTTTTACTCCGGTGAAATGTTGCAGCATTTACTGTCCATGTGATTTCTGTTGATTTCTATCCTAAGAGTCTGTAGTAACAGGGCTTTCAACAGCTCCTAAGCTATGCTCACTATTAACACTAAAACTGATCAAATTTCATGGGAAAATAACAAAGATTGATCTTCGTGCCCTAGTTCTACTGAAAAACTATTCCAGAGAATGACTCCTCAGACAGTTGCCATCCAGTTTTCAGCTGTATTCTTGAGTTTACAGAATCTGTTATTCTTCATTCTTCCCAGCATGCCATGATGAATGACAATGTATCTCTCACAAGGATGCTGAGCTGCTTCTCTTGGATGCTGCTTGCTCCATCCCATCAGGATTATTGTCACATACAGAATTTTTAGCTCTTCATTCCTTCAGAAATTGTTTGGTATTTGACTCACTGAGTACATGGCAGTGCTGTTGCACTTAGAATTAAGTTGAAGGCATCTGGTTTTCGTTCTCTTTTGGTCACCAGAAAACTTACTGAGTTTCTTAGCAGTTTCAGTCTGCTGTTGTCCCCGAAACCTCTGCCTACTGAGGTGTGAAATGGCATTAAATAACTGCTTCTACACAGTACGCATTTTCCTATGATGTATTGGCCAGGTTAAATTTGATGTGCTGAAAGGAAGAATACATGAAATAAGGTTTCTCTGTACATATACAGAAGAAACAAAGGCCCTCTCTACCTGGCTCTTAAGGCCAGATATTTGCTAGACTTTGCCTAGTTATAATCTTTCATGAATATCAATTTAAAGTTGTTTTCTTGACTGCAGTGAAGGACTTACCACAAAGGATGAAATTTGTATTACCTATTTTTGGATATCTAAACCTTGGGCAATTTTTCCTGTTAGTCACATCTGTCATTTATATAAGATAGGAGTATCAAGAGAGCATCTCACATATCACATATTTTAGGTTACTTACTGGAAATGTCTCTCCCTTCTTCTACTGCACAAAGACCCTATAAAACCAGCTTAATTAAATTTCTAAATTTTAGACATGTCCTAGTTAATTCTCCCCTTAAAGATTTTTAGGCACTGCCACAAATTTTGATTCCTTAATTTTGATAGACAACATTTCACACTTGTATTTTCTGGGGAAAAAACACCATTCACACAGAAAATAAAAAAACTCCTGTGCAGCCTGAGAGCTGTTTTTGTGCTAAAGGGTTTTGCAGGGAGGAGGAGGAGGCAGACTGTAACACTAAATGAGCTGAAATCAGGAGGCAGAGATCATAAGTGAGAGAAGAAAGCTGGTCCTCATCAACAGAATGTGTGAATTAGTATCTTGCCTCTCGTTTCTAGACTAGGAATTGTTGCTTATTTTGTCTTAATAGTAAAAGTTTGAAATAAAACAGCATTCTTTAAATTTAATGACACAGAGTGATACTCATTACTTTTCAGGTGCCAGTGATTTCACTGGATGTAGTTGTGTCATCAAAGTAATAGACTGTATAGTATGAATAATGTCACAGAATTCATAGTGAATTTTCTAAATTCCCTTAGTTCTATGTCATTAATTTTTCCATAGCAAAATCTGACAGACCATAGCCTGACAATCTGCTTTCCTTCCACAAAGGAACAGTGACATATATCAAATAGTTTCTGCAAATGACTAATTGAAAAATACAGATCATTCAAAGAAAAGATATTTTCTTAAACTTACCCAAATCCTAGAAATAGCTTTTGTGACCATTTCCAAAACCCCTTCTGCACATGACCTTAAAGAGGTCATTGATCTCTCTCATGATTCAGATACTCAATTTACAATAGTGGGATAATAATATTTTCTTTGAAGCATGTTTCAAGCCATACAGATGAAAAACACTAGATAAGCAGCAGCTATTATCTTCATTGTTATTAAAACCTTGCTGACAGGACACAGCTAACATGGCAATTCCTACAAGGTCTCAAGATACAGTTTTATGGCTTTTGCAGACATCATTCTGTACGTGATGCCCTAACCTACTTAACATAAGAAATAAGCAAGATAATGTAATTGTTTTCTGCTTTATTTGGCCTAACTTTTATTAACAAGATGTGTCCTGGGGAAAACATCTTGCTATATTTTAATAAAAATTTGGAACAGCTGCATGTACTGCATTCCAAGCTCTCCTCCTTGTATAGTTTATCTCCAAAACCACCTTAGAGCAAACCCCACTTGTTTACTTCAGTGGAAGTTTTTCCACTAGGCATGTAAACTCATCCAACCTATCTCTCCCTAGTGTTTATATTTAAAAATACCTAATCCATCTCTGCCAGCAAATTCAAGGAAGAAAATAAGTGTAGGCTATCCAAGGCTAAGCAAACAAAAAAGTCATCAAAGTTTTGAAAAAATTCATTAGTTCATTTTCTTCAGATGAACAAGCAAGAATAAGCAAAGCAGTGAGTGAACCCAGGGTTCTGAATTTAGAGTCCCCTCTTCTCAAAAGGTTACCTTTGGCTCCTGCTAAACCCTTCACTGTTGCAATAACTTCTTCCCTTGAATCTGAATGGGGAAAAGACTGTCAGAGCTGTGGCTATCCTGGATCCACAGTAAGAAAATATTTTGGCTCCAGGAGAGTGGTGAACTCATAGTTGAAAGGGGAACTGAATATTTTTGTTTCCTGAGAAAATCAAGCTGAAAGCAGCCATAGATCTGCACTAAATCACATCCACTGCAGTGCTGAAGGCCAGGCTTTAACTTTAGTTTCATCATCCACATGTTCTATTGGAGGACCTGTGTTTAATCCACTGCATTGCTTGGAAATCTGCAATGTAACTACAAACCTTATTTCAGCCACCTAGAGCCTATGATCCCTGTTGATCACACATCTCTTGTAGGTATATGCATACTCCAAGGAAAGGACTAAATTACTTTCTCTTTTGTTCTATTCCTCAATACTGTACTGCTAGAATCTTACTGGCCAAAAGTACTCTATATTAATAGTGTCTAATATGTCTAGAAGGATCCTTATGTTATGGTGAAATGATGCTGATACAAAAATATTTCTCTTCCCACCAAAAAGAATAAACTGTATGGATGTTCATATAAAAAAAAAAAGCATTCTTTCATTGCTACTAAATAGGCTGCAAACTTTTAACAGATGAATTTAAATTGGTTCAGCTTCTGTGCTTAGATGTCAACATGTCAGATTGGAGTGCACCTGATTTTACAGCCAGTCAGCCTCACTGCTGCTTCCCTGAAGGGAGAAAAGTGACGCAGGATCCCAGAGTACCTCG
Organism: Drymodes brunneopygia; assembly: GCA_013400955.1. Taxonomy (NCBI): domain Eukaryota; kingdom Metazoa; phylum Chordata; class Aves; order Passeriformes; family Petroicidae; genus Drymodes; species Drymodes brunneopygia. The sequence continues at coordinate 614,886 of VZTZ01005646.1, read as the reverse complement.
GAAATATTAGTCAAAGGCTGACAAATATCTGAACAGTTTGCTGAGGCATGCAGAGATGGCTTCCTCTCAGGGGAGTAGCTGTGACCTCAGCCCTTGCATTGTATCTGCGTTAGTACAAATCTGGCAATATTCAAGAGAATTAAAAGCCTTCAGGCTTCTGTGTGTAACTAACTGTTGTCCAGTCAAGGAAAAGGCCTCAAAAATAGTTATCTTATGCACAACCTCTCATGGTAGACACAGCAAACAAGAAATTGGATTGCAGTTATTACTGGTCATTGAACCCTACTGGCAATATCACCTTTTAACCATGTTCAGACTTTAGGATATATATGCAGGTCTCTTGGCTATGACACAGTAGTGTTTGCTCAGGGTTATGACAAAAATCTGTGGGTAAAATAAACAAAATTAACTGCATTGCTCCAGTCCTTTCTTTCAGGTTGTTTCTGAAGTGTGGTGACAAGATGGCTTTTTCCATTTTCCAGAGCATTTTTTGTTTATATTATCAAATGAGAGGTCACAGGCAGTGAAAGAAGGAAGTCCCTGAACTAATTACATAATAATTGGAGATCCAGGACTGAATGCTTCAGTCATGGGCATATGATCATGTTTCAATATTTGGTAATACAAACTTTTGTTTAGGTTCAACTTCACAACATACACACAAAATTGCTGGAGGTATGCGAGTGAACAGACTGTTCTGATCTCATTCACACTGAGCCTAAGACAGGTTAGAAACCAAAGATGATGTCCGAAAAAGATGTGGTTAGAAGGTCAGTCCTAGGTCATGACTTCTCACATGTGTGGCAAAAAATGCCCCAGCTATCATTCTGGTATGGAGGCCTGAAGAGACAATGTGTGTGATGACACTCAAGCCCTGCTACCACAAGCATCCATGCAAAACAGTAAATTCATAAAAGTAACAGCCTTTATCTTCAAAATAGTAGTTAAATAACATTCCTTCAGGGTCTCAGTTCTTTGATGCCATACTAATTTTCTAATGTTTTTGGGGCTCGATATGAGCCTTTTAGATTCAGTAGGGAAATTAAATCTGATGGCTAATAACATTTTTCTTTATCATGTTTTTGTCTGAAAGCCTTCACTGGAAACAGATGCCCACAAAGGGTTTTATTGTATTCTTTCCTTGGAGCTGTCTGTGGGATTTGGTTCCACTGTCTTCTGGATATTCGTGTGTGAGGACATGGAATCAGCTCCTCAGCTGTTGTAGACACCATGTCTGATTATCCCATGCATTAAAGCCCCAGATCTCATCCTAAGAAGCAGCTAAGATTGCTGCCTCTATTTTGATTGGAAGACTGTTTTAAAACATCATTGTTCTGACTGTTTCAATTTTCAGAGCAATTTATTCCTGCACAAGTTATACTAGGGTATTGTAAAGCCAGCATTGTTCATTAGCTTAAAATAGATACTCTGAATCTCTTCTTGACCCCATAAAACAAACACAACTCAACTTCATTTTTGTTTTCTTAGTCTAAACTCCCTTATTACCCTGGCAGTCTCTCGCTAACTCTGCTCCAGTCTGTGCTCATCGTTCGGGCACACAGATGAACAGAATCATCTTGATCTCTTGCACAACAGCATTAATGCTTCGTAGTTTCTTTTGATGCTTTATTTCTCCATAAATCTTAGGAACTGATTATTTTTGGGTGGTTGCATCAGACTGACTCAAAACTGTTTCCTTTCAAAACTCAAAACCTTAGAGGAGAGGGCTTTTTCTGTTTGTTTTTTTCCCTTCTTGTTTGTTTGTTTGTTTAGTCTTTTAATGGATGAACAACTATCTACCAAATTCAGCATCTGGCTGAAGTTTTTTTGATATTTCTTTATAATGGCATCATTTGGTATTAAGGAAAAGAGTTTAAAATATAAATGTAGTGTTCCTGAGTATTTAAGGCAGTGTATTCCTTGCCTATCTCTTGCTAATAGTTAGGCATCTAAGGTAACTCTCTGGACTCTTTTTATCATTGGTGGAGAGAGACAAGCACCTCTAGTGTGTGATTTAGCTCATCCTAAAATAGATATCTAGAACAAGAGGGAGACATTGCTCTTTGGAGATTGCCTGTCTCTCCCTGTAGATGATAAAGGGAGCCTAGACAACTGTCTCAGATGTTTGGCTTAAATTGTATGTGGCTAAAGTAAGAAGACATGCAATGATGAATCTTACCCTAAGTTATTCAGGACAGTGAAAAGCTGTTTCAAAAGAAATTTAGATTTTCTGGCATCTGTATTGTGCTGAAAGGCAATAACATTTGTATTTCTAACTCATTGGGAAACATTGGACATATCTCTCTATTAACTGCAACAGATTAAACACATACAGGACATTTTTACTGATTTATACAGGCCTCTCTTAAAATAACCAAAAAAAAATTTGAATATGTCAAATGTTTTTATGCTTACTGAGTTACACTGACAGCCCTGGAGAGCCACAGATACACCAGACAGCTACGAATTTTGCCCTAGATCCTACAAATACAAATATGATTATTTATCTGAAAAGGACTGCTCAAACAGGGGAAGTTGCTGGTGCATGCAAGTGTTCTCAGGATTTGGGCAATAACTCCTTACAAAGTTACAAATCTATTATGTAGTACTGCAATAACACCCATCCTACTGAGTACATGATATGATGGATTAGACTCAAATATTTTAGCAGAGGTACTTTTATTTTTTAATATCCATTTTATTATTATTTTAACTATTTTGTCTTGCATTCATATTTTCACTTTCAAACAGAGTAAGATTAAATCAAAAGTTTTACCTAAACTGTGTTAGAGCTTGATATTGCTACCTATAGTCAGCTTTCAGTAAGGGGAAGATTTCCTGTTAAAAAATGGTACATTTGTTTTTAGTAGGTAATGAAGAAATGTAGTTAATATTTTACTCCTTGAACTTGAAGAGGCACTTAAAAATTACACCCCCTTTTGTTGTGCTGAGAAACAATTTCCATTCACCCACCTGAACATAAATAAAACTTGAAGCCCAGTGAACAATTCAGATGTTAAATATGAAATCCCCTTGTCTTTCACCCAGTCCTTCCACAAATAAGTGTAAAAATAAAATAGAGAGATCTACTTCCACCTTTCTGTCACAGGAAATCTTGCTGAGACTAATCTACTTTTTAGAAGGTTTACTTTTAAATAGGATTTCCTTTCGCTGCATGTACACACAGAGTCAGGAAGCTCCAGTCTGAGTCAATGTTAAATGCATTTGGTTTTCAACTTGAGTCAGCTTGCAAATGATGGAATCAATGATTCATAATTTCCATCCTGACCTTGTTTACTTTATATTCACACTGTGGCAGGTGAACTCTTGTGTTCAAGATCATCAGGTTATTTAAGAGGAAACTGATGCCATCCATTAGATTGCTGTGTGAAGGACACATTTGCAGGTATGAGAATAAGTCATAGGAAGGTGATAAACTACTCAGACATTTCAGAGTTCACCCTTTGTAAATCTAGCATAATCTGTCTATTCTAGTAATGCTGAACAAGTTAATTGTCATCTATGCTTGTTACAGGCCTATTATTTCTCAGTCATTGACTTCTATATCTAATTACATAAGATGATTTTTAAAGCATGTCTGTCTGAGAATGGATTCACCATGTGGTGTGCTATATGTGAGATATAGGAAGTCTAGTTTTAAAAGTGTGTATGTAGAGCTGCATTACAGTCTGTTTTGCTGGCATATAAGGTTTCTGAATGGCCCTTACATTTCTATTTGCTTTATCCCTAGTGTCCAACAGAAAATATGAAGCAGAATTAATAACCAAGAATTTCATTATGTTATAGGCCAAATCCTCTGAAGTACTGTTTGCCTGGCACTATCATCTGTCCCTAAGAATTTATCAGAACAGATTTCTTCATTCATTTTTATCAGTCCAATTTTATGCTCTGTGAGGTGGTGTAAGAATACCAGACAAAGATACTTGCAAATCAACCATTTGGAAGCACAGTTTGAAGTCTTTATTGAATGTTTCATGAAAGTTGTTCTTGAAACCTAAGTCTTATGAGCCAAGTTCAGTCCATGCCTCAGTGCGTGGTTTTGATCACTTACCAAACCGTAACAAATCAACCAATATAAACCTTTTAAATCCCAACATTTCTAAGGTCCTTTGCTCTAAATGGAAAGTCTGTGGAGAAAACTGGGACTGCACAACTGTCTAACCTTCCTCTTGATGTGTATTTTTTTCCAGGCAGGAGATAAAGCAAATGGGAAAAGGGTGCATGGTTCCATCACTTTCTGACAAGAACTCTTGATATTTGTGAGTGATGGTTGAGGGACTGTGACACAAGACTTGAGTGCCTAAACCTGCTCAAAGTGAAAAAGGCTAGAATTTTATGTTCTCATGTCCTTTTGTGAGACCACTACCCAAAATTATGCTGTTTCTTCAAAAGAGGGCTTAACAATAGTGATCTGAGCAGTATAATCTAGATTTTCACACTAATTGGCTTGGGGCACCCCTATAGAAGCATTTAAGGCCCATGATTAATGGAGGCATGGAATTGCGCTTAGTCCCATGAATCATTCTTCAGAGTTTTCACACTCTGTATATACATCTATATATAGGATGACTAGCTTCCCCATTTCTATGTTAGGCTTACTGACTCACTATGTTGAGGGCAGGAGCTGGCTTTTTAGGCAATGACCTATAAAACTAGGTGATGTAGCTGTAACCACAACTAGTGTGATTCATTTTACTTAACATTAAACATCTCTCAATCAACTGCTTAAGCCTAAATCTTGTATTTCTCTCTGGTCAATGGACAGAAATAGATACTTATTGAAGGTCATTTCTCCCAATAATTTACAGACATGCACATTAGGATTAGTTACATTACCATCTGGTGTTGCTTCTTGCTTCTCAACAGCTAACTAAAATTTAAGTATTTTACCATTAGATGTCTGAGGGATGGATCCACCTTTAATATTTTAAGTCTCACCAAGCCTGATTTCACTGAGCCCTGGTCAGGCACATTTACTCAAGTCATCATCAGTGCTACAAATGTCTGGAAGGTCACAGTAATTCTTTATAGGAAATGTTCAGAAAGATGTGAAAAGCAAGCCACAACAAGAAAAACAAATGTCTGAAAGAAGTTCAGTGCAAGGGGTGTTAATGTAACGCTATTTGTTAGAAAGTCTCCAGGCATCTGCCCTTTGTTGAGTGACTTGTGCAATAGTGTGCCCCCAGAGGCTGCCCATGCTTTACAGCTCCCAACACGAACACAGCACTTGCCATCAGGTGTACTCCCCCACCCGATGTGTGAGAAGAAAATGTGACTCACCAGAGCTTGGTAACACTTACTTATGAAGGGGTTTTCACCTCTGGCTGTCACACTGTAGGCATAATAAAACAAGAAAAGAAATTCAGTAACGCGGATATCTAGATAAGTGGTTAAGAAATTTCCCTTTATCTCCTAAGTCCAACATGACCTCCACAGAAAATGGCTTTTCAAAAACACCCTGGATCTTGGTCAATGAAGGGCAAAGGGCTTCCCATTACTGGAACTTTTTGATTTCAGCAAGGCTGCATTATTTCAGGTCCAGCAGAAAAATTACAAATCCTGTATTGTCAGTGGCTAGAAGAGGGACTTGACTGTACATGTTATGCCTCTGAAGAATAAACTGTAAATCTAAGCAACTGCATTATAAAATCAGTACTAAAATTTGCAATGTGAACTTTGCACAGCTGTATTATTACATGAAGTTGTGGAGAGTGGTCTCAATGCGCAGAATTCCTGCGAAGATGAGAGATTAGGTTCCTCATTATTTTGCTGAGAAAATGAAGTATAATACTGAAGCATCAATAGTAGGACTGACTATAGAGCTATTAAGGAGTAAAGATAATGATGCATTTTGAAAAAACAGCAAAGCTAAAAGTCCAAAGCCCAGGAAACAGAATAACAATAAGTTTATTTTGAAGAAGTATGATCCCCCTTGAGATCACAACACTGTCACAGAAGTACGTCTTTTTAAGTTTTTGTTATTTTCTATAAGCTTCATTTACAGAATTTAATTTTCTCTTTTCAGTTCAGTCACATTAAATTAGTCACTTACAATACACCCATAATATAATAATGAAAGGGAAATATCCCAATAACATCTTTCCAGGAGAGAGCTTTTTTCTTGGCTTTGATCCCTCATCTACAGGATCTTATTAAATTCTTGAGACATACCTGAGCAATATCCCACCTGCTTTCAGATAAACAACAGCAGGAGGAGTATATCTGGGTCTTGAGTTACTGTGTAATCATTTTCTTGTTGAAGGTATTATAATACCAGGAATGTATTTATTCAGCTGCTATAAGAAAACAAGCAGCTGGAAATTTGTTCCCTTGCTGACTGCAAGAGAATGATTGGGAACTTGCTTATTTATGACTAAAATGTCTGTGTTTTGCAGGGCATCTGGTCACATTTTATTTTGTCAAGAGTGGGTATCCTGGAAGCAAGGCAGTCTGAGGATCTGAAGAGTTTTTAAGGTACATTAGAAATGTGGATTAATGACTAAATATTTCCAGATCTTGTAGCAATTTTTGTTCAATTTCTTAAAATAAAATGACCTTTTTTTGAGAAGTTTTTGAAGCACAACAAAATTCCAAAACCAGATAGTTTGCAAGAAGAGTTTTCTTTGATCTATCTCTAGAGTATTAAATATACTTTAAAAATAAACTGAGCTCTAGCTTCATATTCAAGTGATGAACCCATACTGTTCACAAAGCTGTCCTAACAATACTAATGAAATAAACAGATATAAATAGTCAATATAACCCAAAACATCTTGTTACCTTATTGGTGTAAAATAAATACGCTTTTTACAAACAAAGTCTTCAAACTTTTAGTGCTCTGAAAATGGAATTGACCCCATTTTTCCATAACTAAATAAACACAGGAATGAAATTTCTTTATGTGAGTTCCTATTAACAAAATTCTAAACATACTTAGAATGTACATCATGGGCACAGCACAAGTGTGCACCCAGTGCTTGGTACAGCTACCTGCAGAGAATGGGTGGAAGGGGGCTTCCAATTGCCCTCAGTGGCACTGAGGAGCATGGAAAAAAAAAGATAAATATTATCTTTCCTTTTATATATATATATACATAGGGTAGTAAAGGGCAGTATTTGGGAAACAAAAAGACAATGAAAGTAGGGGTTTATTTTAAATCTCGAAGTAATCATAAATTTTTAGATGAGACTATAGTTTAACAGTAAGGGAATTTTAAAGCCTGAAAAAGCAAGATAGCTTAGTTTTAAAAAAAATCATTTTGAGGTATGGTGGAGAATCGGAGTTACTTCTCCCACTAGACTTGCTCAGATCTGAGAGCCCTCATGCTGGACAGACAGAGCTACCAAGCACTTGGTTCTGTCAGCCAGACACATGGATGATGAACGGCAAGGAAGGTGAGCTGGCAGGAAATGAGGCAGATTTTTGAACTCTCTAATTTCCCTTGGCCTTTTGTTGATGAACAGAGAGACTTCCAAGTTCTTTTGGAAAATTCCTGATCAGTGTTAGCTGCTGACCTTCCTTCCTCATTTCTGCAGCGAATCCTCATGCAATCATGGGAGCAGCACCAATAAAGAAAGAGAAAATATGTTTTCTTGCATAAGGAAGAAGTATGATGGCAGCTGCTTTGCAAACCAAGCAGCTTCAGAATGTCCCTTGCTCTTTACAGGGACTGTGAACCTGTGGGACAAACAAAGGAAAAGAGAAGAAAGAAGAAAAGGGAAGAAGAGGGGAAGGAAGGCTTTGGGAAGGTTTGGGAAGGTTTGGGAAGGGAAGGTTTGGGAAGGTTTGGGAAGGTCTGGGAAGGTTTCGGGAAGGGAAGGTTTTGGGAAGGGAAGGTTTTGGGAAGGGAAGGTTTCGGGAAGGTGTCGGGAAGGGAAGGCAAGGCAAGGCAAGGGAGGGAAAGGGAAGGGAAGGCAGGGGAAGGGAAGGCAACGGAAAGCAACGGAAGGCAAAGCAAGGGAAGGCAAGGGAAGGAAAGGAAAGGAAAGGGAAGGGAAGGCTCAGCCTAAAGCCACAACTAGTTTAAAGTCTTTTGTCTGCTTTCTCTCCATTTCTTTTTCACCCACCATTCAATGTTCTCAGGGAGGGAGGATGACCACAATCCTCTCATGTCCTTGCACTGCAGGAGAGCAGCACTTTTTCTAAGGACTCTAGCCATTAACTCAGAGGCAGAGGATCTTTGATGGCATTTGACAAGTCATAGGAAATACACCTTTACTAAAGAAACAGGCAACTTTGAATAAAGATTCTTACTTAAAAGACTTTAAATAGTCATGGTGATACACTCTTTCTTATGTGGCAGCACGTGGTATAACAGGTGATGCTGCATTCCACATACATGAAAGCTGTAATAACCAAAAGTCCTTGTTTCATTATTATAGTGGGACAGGAAGAAGCTTTTACTCCCACACTGCCTCCATCACCTAAACTCCTAAAATGAAGGGTAGTTTTGACCTCTTTGGTACTGGCTTCAAGCAGGACAGCCACATTTTGACTGAGGCAACACCACCAAGAGAGGCCTATGGCTGTGTGTTTCAACCTGAGCCACCTGAAAGGAAACCTATGCTCTGAAGCTGGGTGACATCTCTTTTTGAAATCAACTGCTTCTAAGATATCTCAGGAAGGCTTTGAAAAATTCTGATTTTACAGTCTTTCTTGGGCTGAAAGTGGTAGCACCACGAGGACTAAACACATCCCAGAAAACCTTTCAACTTTAGAAGCCATAGACAATGTATTCTAGTTATTTTTTAGAGCTCATATTACATCAGTAATGACTATGTAATAAGGGGCATTTCATCACAGCAATATTTTGCGTAGCAATGCACCCTGTAAGGTTTGTGCTGTGAGGCAGAAAACCTGGGGTTAGAGACCCCAAAGCAGCACTTGGTTCTATGTAGCACAGCAATTGTTCTGATGCTACAGAAGGCCAGGAAACTACTGACAAGCCACTTTCTTAGGTTACAGGATGACATTTCTGGATTATTCACAGGAACACACATTAATATTTTACTCTGTTTGGCAGCATTTATGCATGGAAAGCTTTACAGTTATTAAAGCTGGATTCTGTAACTGACGCACAGAATCTTCACTGTGTGCCCTTGTTTGCTCTATGGCTTTGGAAGGATGTTAGGAGAAGGCATGAACAGTTTCCACCACATCTATGGGCCTTGGCAGAGAATTACAAAATTTCATGGCCATTCTGTCTTCCATTAGGCCAAGCAGAAAGAGATCAACGCAAGCTGCTCTTCTGTTTTCAAACAGTACAGGGGAAAGGAAAGGAAGACAATTTAGACTGTCTACAAAGTGCATAAGTGCAGGGATGTGTGCCCTGGTGTAGGCATTAGGCATACACTTGCTTCACAAAAAGCTGCAGCAATTTAAGGGATTTTCCCCACAGGCCCTGCCCCTGGCTATAGATTGCAGTGTCTGAACACACTTAAGCTGCTTCAGTGTAATGACCAGTAAAATCAAATGTCAAAGGATTGCAGCTGAAAGTAAGTTCTAGGCTTCATGCTAAAACATACTTCATACTTCTTTTCTGCTGCCAGAGTTGATGAGGTGTTATTCTCTGGTTCATGGGAAGCAAAATATCAAACTGCTCCAGCTGCTTGCTTCAGTGAGGACCTAAGTCATAATTGAACAAGACCTGAAACACTCATATGAGACCAGAGAAACAGTTTTGTGGTTAAGCAAAGAGATGACCTGTGGTTAATTCAGGAAGGCAGTGCAAGTTGCTTAGAACCTAGGATAAGAAATTCAACCCTATGACGGTGTTGCTGATAATGGCAGCTTCTGTTTCCAATTGCTTAACTCTTCCTTTTAAAATGAATAAAACCATAGTAAGATTATGGCTTTATCATATTTAATATATACTTAGTATAGTTTTGATAAAGTATTTATAATTAGAGGACAGCTATGAATAAAAATTTGAACTTTCAGTACATGTTAGATTCAAAAGAATTTTATTCCTGAATCCAGTATGGCCAAGCAAAGAAGAGAGGGAGGGGAGGAGGGGAAAAAGGAGAGGGCAGAGGGAGAAAGTCATACCAAAAAAGAAGCCAGAAAAATGTTCAAGGTATTTTTCTAGGAGACTGGTTTTCAATTCTCTGGATAACCCATTAACAATACATTATTAAGTAATTTTTAATGCTTCACATTGTTGTCATTACAACAAATCTTATGTTTATTCTTAAACCTCTGATAGAAAAATATTTCTAGTCCTAATCAAGTTTTTAAAAACATAATTATGTTTATTTTGTCTTAAATTAAAAGTCCCACTGATTACAATGGCAAGTATATCCACATATGTAGGGTAGATAATGTATATAGTGTACTTAAACTTGCCTTGGTAGAGATGACTTTGTAGCTTCATCATAAATTCTTCTATTTGATAGTCTGAAGTTGCAACTGGCTTAATCTCTTTTAAAGGAAAAAGAAATTAATTATTCTTTTACTCTTCCACAGTATAGGACACTGAAATAACACAACCCCATGAGATGTTTTTCTTCCACAGGTTACAAATATAGGGGAGAATTTCACAGAATTTCTTTCTTCGGTGGAGTGAGAACAAACCTCCATTTCAAATCCCTTGGAGCACAGGAATTATAAGACCAAGTATTTCCAAGCAACTCTAAGTATTTCTGATTCAAAAGCTTTCAGCAATCACATTTGCACTGTACTGAGAGATCTGCAGCATGATGACTGCCACAGCCCAATTACTGTGATGACGCAGGAAGAAAAGTCTATTCTAAGCTTCGATGGCTTTTCATTAGGCCATGTTAAGAGCCCCACTCACAAGGCTCAAGTGGCTCTTAGTGGAAGACTTGTCCAGAGAATATGCTTCAGAAGATGGCAAGTTTTCATCAGAGTTCAAACAAGTTCAGAGCTTATGAGTGACACTTTCAGTTAAGGCAGGCAGAGCTATGAAAAGAGGAAGGGGAAGAGACAGCAATAGGTAGAAAAAATATCAATACCACGCTTGCTATTTTGTTTTTTTCTTTTGCCTTTCATAATTTCCTTGCCTTTTTTCTTCACAATTCAAAAACCAGCTGTCTGGAAAATTTTCTAAGCCAAAAGAATAGAAACGTCTAGGAAGGATCAAGGAAAGGAGCTCCCTGTGTTCATTCAGTATAAAGCAGAGTAAAATTTGGCCTGGCTTTGAAATGACTGCAATGTCTGCAATCACAGCAAATTCCACCTGCTGCCAGAAATCATACCAGTATTTCTGCCTTTTTAATACTACTCCTGCTTATCTTCTCAACCAAGAAATAGCCATTTCTATTTCTTGTAAAAAACCATTGCCACTGTGAATTGCAGAATATTGCGGATGCCAGACTGGCTATATAGATTTTTCCTATATGAAAACAATCTAAATAAAGGAATTTTTTAAAATAGTCTCATGTATTTAACAGTTAAATTGCATTTCAGGATGCAAAGTAGTTCACATTTGAAAGCCACAAGTCATCTCTCCACACACACCAGAGATAAATGTATAGCCCTGCATAAGAAAAACTTCTCTGTATGCTCCTTACAGAGTTAAGGAAAGAATATTTAACTTAGGAAACAGAAAATTGTTTCTGTCCATTTTGAAAGATGAGGGCATACAATTTAAAGCTATTTTGTGCTAGGTCATTCTTAAGAGTCTTAGACAGTCAAGAGGGTCAGCCTCTATTATAACGATTCCATTTATAATTATATATAATGGTTTAACTAGCTTAAAGGATTTTGCAGAAATCAGATCTGTCTCAGCATGATATATCAAAACATCAGCTAAATACATTTGTTTTAATAAATACTGAACTAAGGGTTTACCAGAAGTTATTATTGAAATTATTGATGTTAATGACAAGTCAATGACAGGAAATGAGTTATATTTAATTTTGAACACTAAATAAATGCCAGATCTAACACTGAGTGTTGAACTACTCTATCATGTTACAGAATTGTTGACACTTTACACATCCCGTACCCTTCAAACTGGGATGTTAGAGTGGTTGAAGCTAAGGAAAGGTATTTTGTTATCCTATTTCATTCTGTAGTTAGTAGCCAAAAAAATGGGTTTATGTACCCAACTATTGACAGCCACTGTCTTTATGTCTCTTTTACTGCACATTAGTGATAGAAATTATTTAAAATATTTAAATGAAAGGAAAGGGAAATATGAGAAGTTGGAATAAAATTTTGTATCAGACATGTTTTATTTTCAAGAATAAATAAGAAACATATGGGTCCATTTTCAAATGTATTTTTGTTAATGTATGAGATTGCAGGCATGTCATGTTTCTTTCAAGAGCATCTCAGAGAGTTAGGTGTTAATTCACCTTTAATTATGTGCTCAGACATCACAACGGGCATCTAGCACTATGTTGATGGATTGAAATATCACTGAAAATTTGATTGTCAACATTCAGTTGAATAGAAATGGCCAAAGTTTATGCTGCGAAGAAGTTAGAGACACTTAAACCAAAATTTGAAAATTACCAGATTAAGCACAGATGGATTACAGAAATCTATGTATAAACTAATGATCTAAATTCCTTTTACAGTTATTGGGGTAAATTGTACCATCTCATAAATCCATAAAATAACAGAGTGATTTGGGTTAAAGAGATGTTAAAGAGTATCTAGTTCCAATTGACATTTTTAGGGTGAAATTAATTATATCTTAAAGTATGCATCTAAAATAGGCCTGGTGAATCCCCCTCTGAAATGTTGCTGTTTTCTGTTATGGTTGTCTCCATTGATTGTGAAAAGGAGAGTGTAGGACTGGGGAGAGAAGAAGAGGTCAACAAATAAAGACAGCTTAAAGCTGAACCCCTTTCTAATACATCTCATCTGAAAACTCTTTCCAGAGCCACCCAGATGACAATTAAGTGCTGTGATTTTAATCTATCATTGTCTACATGGTGCAAGACTTGTTTTATTTGACATAAATCAGCAGAAGTGTGTCAAGAATAGCACAAATATGTTAATCTACACAAATCATCCTCCAAAATACAGATGAATCCTATTCAAAACCCTCAAAACCAATTCCCTATTCCTGGGGAAGTTCTCTTTTATCTGAATCATGTATGTTGAACTCAGAGGGTTCACTTCTCTGATTTTTCATTTCTTGTCAATAAAATTTTTGATTCTTTTCTTAAACCAATGAAAACTATAACACTGATAAGAGAATAAAGTCATCAAAAGGCCTCACATTAAAGTGAAAGAGCAAGCATAGTAACAAGAAAAGTTATTAGGAAATTACATCTTTAGGAAGATGTGACTTATTTACTTTCTCAAAACATAGGATAGCATCTGATGTTAACCAAATTGCTATTGTAGGTGATAATTAAAACAAAAAATCTATTACTAGCAGTCACTCCAATGAATTTAAATTTATTCAATTCATGTCTCATTAATAGATATCAAAAATAAACCATTTGCATATGCATCTGAGGAGCTTCTAAATCTTTTTGATTATAAGAGCTAAGCCATTTGTTCTGCTTCCAGTTAAAGGTCAGCCAGTACTTCTCTTACCACCTTGTTTCTGACGTTTATAAGTTGGCTGCAAAAAATAACTTTGAGTGGAAAAAGTAGGCAACTTTTTCTTTTTTTTTCAAGGAGAAAGGATTCATTCTGATAAGTAAAGAAAATCCAAAGTAGATCTCTTTTTTAAAATACCGAACATCCTGTAGAACTTCTAATTCGCTTGATTCAATTACAGTTATTGTACTATGCCTACTTTACACTGGCAGGGGGACAAAAAGAGAGAGCTGGCCAGGGAAAAAAGATCTCTTTTTATTTGGGAAATGAACAGATATTAGTAAGACAGAAGAATGATTCCTACCAAGAAATCCATATATTGCTTTTATATAAGAACAGAAAAAAGTAGAGAATGAGTTTCAGAAATCTATCCCACGGTCTTTATCTGTCCGATTTGTTAGAGCAGAACATTCCTTGCGCATCAAGTGAGAGTCTCCTTGGACATGTGTGCAGCTAATAAGCCCTAGTAGGTCTCTTGCAAGTCAACCTTGACATTCACTTCAAGGGCAGCTGGAGTTCAGTGCAGGTTGAGGAGATGTGCCTCTCAAAACTCTGCCTTGCTCTCCCTTGCAGATGATTTCTTCTGTAAATTATTTTCAGGTATCTCAAAGCAAATTTTCAGCAAGTTTTTGGAAACCAACCAACTGTGGGGAGTGGTGGATATGGTAGAGTACCAGGCTGCCATTCAAAGGGATCCTGCCAGTTCAGAGAGATGAGTAGACAGAAACCTCATGAAAATCAGCATAGGCAAATTCTGCACAGGGGAAGGAATAGGAAGGATACCCCATGCACCAGAACTGGCTGAGGGCAGACTGGCTGAAAAGTGGTCCTGAAGTAAAAGGCCAGGACATCCTTGTATTCAACAGGCTGAGCATGATCATCAGTGAGCCCTTGCACCAAAGGTGACCCACCATGTTCTGCATTAGCAAGAGTGGAGTCTGCAGCTCCAGGGAAGGGATCCTTCCCCTCTGTTTGGCACCTGGGGTATCACATCTGAATACTCTGTCCTGTCTGGGGCTCCCTAACTAAGGCAGACATTTCTACACTGAGAGTAGTCCAGCAGGCTGGGCAGGGGGCTGGAGCACAGGATGTGTGAGGAGAGGCTGAGGGAATGGCATTTGCTCAGCCCTATGAAGAGATGATAAAATGGGGATCTTCTGCTATCTACAGCCACCTTTTAAGAGAGCGTGAAGGATATGGACATGCACAACGGAGAGATGGAAGGCAATGAGAAAGATGGAATGTGGGAAATTCTGATGCAATATAAGAAGTATATTTTCTAGCAGGAAAGTAGTCATACCAGAGCAGCTTGCCTAAAGGGGCTTAGCAAACTCCATCCTTGGAGAGCCTCAATACTTGACTGGGCAACCTGATCTTACTGAGTTTGTTTAGGGCAAAAGTTGCAGTGGATGACTTCTGGAGAACCCTTCAAACTCGTGTGATTCTGTGAGCTCACTTTTACCTCCTTGTAAAAATTCACATTTGCATGCACACCTTCATTGAAA
Organism: Drymodes brunneopygia; assembly: GCA_013400955.1. Classification (NCBI taxonomy): domain Eukaryota; kingdom Metazoa; phylum Chordata; class Aves; order Passeriformes; family Petroicidae; genus Drymodes; species Drymodes brunneopygia. Next base: position 599,835 of record VZTZ01005646.1, on the reverse strand, counting down.
TAGTCATTGGAGAGTCAAAACTTTTTCAGCAGCTGATGTCAGAGGAAATTAAGTTTATTGTCTCCTGTAATGTTGCAGTAATACAATAAAATTAATATTTTTTAGATTTTAGGTGTACAAATATTCTGGGAAAACACCCAAGACAAAAGACCTCAGAGCAGGCAATTGTAGTTCTAGCAGACCTACAGAAGACCTTACCCTCCCCTCTTAGAAGGCAATTGCAGCACTGTCCTTCTTTTCTGCCATTGTCTCCTGTTGGTTCATCTGTGGACACCCATCCAGTTTGAGGGAGGTGAAGTTTGTGCTTCACAAGCCAAGGATCAAGTGTCTTCTGGCTTGTACATAATATTTACAGTGACACAAGGGTTACCACATCTTTACATAGGTGTTAAAAGGCTGTAAGATGTCATATTGGAAGAGCTGCCTCACACTGGTATAAATGCCTACAAAAAGTACTGAGCAGAGGATATCAAGACTGTAATGAATTTACTTGAAAGTAGCCTTTGTATTATTTTTGTTGACTTTTGAATTATGAAGTTACATACAAAGATATCTCTAAGCTATGTTCAAGCATATATAGTGATGTATAGTTTTGATACTCAGATGTTAAGAATTTGTGTTATTTGCAGTGTGTGAATCAGCATTTGTCAACAGGAATATTAACTTCATTATGCCAAGTCAGGCCCTTGATTGTTTTGTTTTTTTTCCTTAAACACATCTATACGGGGTCAGACCTTTAGAAACACTGAAACACTGCTCTGATGCAAATAAAACTATTTGAAGAGTGACAAAAGAGCCAAAGGTTTGCATGAATTAACTTTGGCCACAGAATCTTTTTGAAACCTGATAAACAATGAAACGGCACATATTAAAATGTGCCCTTTCAGACAGCATATATCACATTCTGCTTTCAATTCCCCTGAGGAAGCCCAACTGCATGTACAAAGAAGGATTTAGCTGTATATAATTAAAGTTGCTCTTTAGAAAAAATACTCAGGTTTTGATATATTAAAATATACCAAGGTGACAAAGCAAGAAAACAAACAAAGCCAAATGCAAGTCAAGATTCAATAAAAGTAATTTTGGAGTTCTGGGACAGCGATAGCTTTACATTTGTCTGGTGAACAATACAATGTGCTCATGTGACTGTTCACTGAAACAAGTTTCAAAAATCATCAAGCCCTCTGCTCTCTCATTATGCAGGTGGTGGGCAATGCCAGATGCAAAATAATTGACATGGTTTCAAAGTTTCTTGGATGGTTTCACAACTCATACATTTCAAAATATGTAGGAACTTGCAATCTGTGTGACAGTGTCTACTAAAGTCCATTTTCCACTGAGTTTTAAACTGTCTTTATAATCAGATGAATTTAAATTTCCAATGGTATATCACATCCTGTTGAGCTATGAATTCTCATTCCTGTACATAACTACTGTAATCTTGAAGAAATAATTATAATAAATTCAAAATAGTTCACAAATCAGTTGGAAGATAAAGCTTTTTAACATCATAATTTCAAAGTCATAACAAACAGGATCCTAGTGTTAATATGAAAGCCCCAACTTGTTAAAAAAAGAATTTTCTAGCAGTATTTCAAGGGACAGATTCCTAATCTGTGTATCTGGTAATTACAGTCTATTTATAGCATGCAAAAATTAAAATATTTCCCCAATTTTTTTCAGTCACTTAAAGAGGATTAGGAACAGTTCGGCTATTAACAGATCCAGCTGTTTGGGTCATATGAAAATGGGAAAGATGCCTACTGAGTTTGATTTACAGATGCCTACTGAGAGGGAATAAAGAGCACAGCCATTCCCCAAGTTATTGTTCTCTTCCCCAGGAGTGAGAGGTGTCAGCAAACAGGAGCTGCAGCATGATGCTCCTCTGCACTGCCTTGTCAGGCTGTGTGCAGAACTGGGGCAGGGAGGGCTGCTGTGATCCTTTTGTGGTCCCACCACTAAATGGAGCTACTGAAAAAAACCTGGTGAACAGAAATGCTATGTTTAAAGGCAGGCTGAAGGAGAGGGAAGGGAAAGCACTGAGTGTAAATGCAGAGCAGATTTGGAGGAAAGAGCTTTCTGCTTGTGTACAACTCCTGTTGCTTGGTTTTCTGATGTGCTAACGAAGATGAAACTGACAAGTTATAATATATCTTGATCTCAACTATCTCCACTCCCCTCTCACTATCCCTCTCCTTTAGTTTTAGACGCTTTTGCTTAGGATTTATGCATACATTCAGCATCAAAACAATAAGATTAGAGAAGCCGCATTGCAGGTAAGAAATCACAGAAACTATCTGAAAAAATCGTATGTGTAAATCAGAAAATACAGAAAAAGAGGATGTTAAAGGTATGGCAGTGTCGCCCTGCTTTTTGCAGGGTTCCATGTTTGTAACTTTGTGGTAGAAGTTACCATGCATTTTCTATAAACATAGTCCTTGTTTTCCTAACTGGCCAGGATTGTTTTGAACTTGTAGATTGTTTTTCATTCCTTTCCCCTGGGGCGGAGAAAGATGATTGACCATGTCTTTATCCTGTGAACTTATAGAGGTGTTAACCTCTTTCACCAATCCATGATTGTCTTTAGAAACATATATAAATGAGAGAATGGAGAAGGACGGGGCCCTTTTGGGTGGTCCTGCCTGTTGATTCAACTGCTGCTCTGAAGCCCGCGTGTTTCTTCTGTTGCCAGCAGTGCAACATGGCAGCACTGGGTAGGGAAGATCAAGGAAGGAAGAGCATTCATGCTGTACTTCAGCAAATCAGATATAGATGACAAGTGTTTTCCTTTGTGCACACATTTCATCAGGAACCTCTCTATGTATCTGCAATTAGGTATCAATTTTTATATGGGCCAGGGCAGCCTAAAATCCAAGATCTCATTCCTGCTTTTGCCAAAGAAGCAAAATTCTCACTAATTAAGTTGAAATATGCTATTTGTGCAAGATTCAGCTGAATCTCTATTACTTTTTCTAGTAAATGTGGAATAATGTGACTTGAAACATACTGATTCTAAACTATCACCTATAAAGTCATAAAAACATCCTTTCTCTTTCCCCCTCAGCAACTCCTTCTCATGTGCATTCAGGTACCTGTTATGATAAAGACATATAGTTAAGAGATTTAGACTTCTCATTAATCATCAGATAAGAACTCTACAGTCACAGCTTCTTCATCACCAAGAATATTTTGTGAACTGTCAAAATTTACTTTAAAAAGTTTAAATCCACCGCAGATGCATTCCTATCAACCCAGTCTAACTTTCAGACAACATTTACGATGATATCTCCAGTCATACATCATGCTCTTAAATACTGTGTTACCTTCTAAAATTCAGACATCTAAGACTTGGGACAGCTTCAGTCTTACATCCATGGGGATTTCTCCCTGAATCAGAGAAGAAGATGTCCTTATGTGAAAGAGGGCAGAATTTGAGGGGTTCTGGTTTTGCCATGTGTGAAAACTAGAAGAGCTCCTTAGTTGTTCACAGATGGGAAGAAAAAGGGTTGATTCAGGAGACTTCTAGGGGGGGGACTTTTTAAGAAACGTGTGGGCTGAAAAGATATTTCCTCTAGTAGTATTCTTATTATTTCTATCTGAGTAATGAATGGATGCTAAAATTTTTTGTTATTGCTTTCACTTATAATGAACTTGCTCATTGTGGTGCTTGTGACATTAGAGCTATAAAGTAGACAAGGTTTTAGCTGATTAACTCCTACTGAAAGAGACTGAGAACCAATTTGACTCCAAAGGCATAATGGTGAAGCAAGTTTATATGGGAAAATTGCAGGGATGAGAGATGCACTGATACAAATTTAAAGAAGATTTAATAAAAGAAAAAAGAAATGTGCCTTTCAAACTTCATAATACATTTCATGTCCAAGCATGAATTCTATTCATCTGCAAAGAAAAAAATATCATGTATCAAAAACAGCAGAGAGAAAACATTTAAATTGAATAAGCCATTTTTTTAGTCTTGAATTAGTTTTATTTTTCTGTGAGTTTAGGGACAGCAAAAAAGACAAACAAATGAAGAAAGAAGAAAGATGTGGAAGATAATATGGAGAAAGTGGCTCCCTGGGGACAATAATGGAGTGAGGGAAGGGTAGGATGTGAATGGGAATCCAGTGAACAAATTATAAAACGTGGGTGTGGAGTGACAGAGGGAAAACAGAAAAGATAGCAGCTAACAAAAGACTGGAAATGGAAATGCATTGCATCACAGACTAAAATGACCATGTTAATTGCCTGTTGTAGATAATGTTTGAGACAGGACTGCTACTTTAATGTTATTTACTCCATTCCCAGTAACTCTCAATCCTCTTGCAGACTCAGGTCTCAACTGTGCATTCATGAGTCTAAAATCCATCTTAGCTGCCAAAGTAGGCTGAGTTGGAGGTAGTGGAGGGTTCCTCCTCCTACTCTACCTCCTCACTGGGGTTGCCCTCTTTCCCTTCTCCTTGCTCCAGCCCCAGGAAGGTGATGGGACCATGAGGAGCCCACATGCAAGTGTGCAGTTTTCTTAGGGAAGATGAGGCACTTCTCTACTTGTCTGTTTTCTGGCTTTCTAGAACAGCCTCAACTCGATAGCAGCAAAGATCATTGCTAAAATGGAGCTGACTCTCAGCAAATGGGGAGAAGAAACTAAATATATAACAGTTAAAAAACAATTTTCAAGTAGAGAAAAAAATAATTGCATAGGTGGCTGTTCTACCCCAAGACAAAGCTGGCCAAAATGATTTTTAAGAAATGTGTCTTCAAAAAATCACAATACTATTCAACAACGTGATTGTTTTTAAACAAGAATCTTGTCAGTTAGACAATTTTAGAATTTATGTTTTATATGTAGCTAATTTAGTCAAAATTTTCAATCAGCTGACTGACCTGGGAAGCCTCCATATAAATACAAGATCACATTGATTTTATGTACTCATTCAGCTGTTCCTAAATGCCTGACAGGCCTGACAAGTTGATCAATAAGTGATTCCATTCACCCAGACCTGCAGGTGCCTTTTGTACTCTCCCTGCTGGAAGATGACAATCACACTCATTAAAGGCAACACAAAGCATTGCCAATGACATGTTTCCTGTCAGACAAATACACCCAAGGCCTATTATGATTTTATCTGAGAGAAATTGATTTAATCAGCAGTCTAAGATTTAACCTGTTGTTAATAATGCAATTTAAAGCTTTTCTCTGTTGCTTCTGACCAACCTAACTGGAATTTAAATGGGTAGAAGTGGTGTGAACAAGCTCACAAGGGTCAGAGTTTATCTTCTCTGTCTGTGCCAGGCTCTTTGATGTTCAATGTGAAGGACAATCCTCATGATCCCAGAAAGCATCCTGTGAACAAGAAAACATTTACCAGAGCTATTATATCCCATATTGCTGTCTTAATTTAGTTTTTACAGAAGTTTTATATTCTGTGAGATTGAAACATCTGGAAGAAGCATTAAACTGAAAGCTGACAGGTTGTGTAAAGATAATGTTAGATGAAAATGCTGTAATAGTGATCTATTCATTTGCAGCTTGTTTTAAGTGCTGTCTTTCTTCTTCTTTTAATCCTTTTAATCCAGTATTATTCAAATAATTACAAACTACATTAGCTTTGTATTTCTGGGGAAAAAATGTTTTCAGTGATTTTTTTGAAATTTAATTCACAGAATTTACAAGAGAAAACACATAAAATAACACTATAAAGATGACTGGAAAAAAAGGGATATTGATATCTTGTAGTGGACTTGTTCTACTGTCAGTCACTGCCAGTTTGTAGTACAAACATATCTTTCATGACAAGTCTGAACCAATCATTATAACTTCTGGTAATGACTTGCAAATTTAGCATTAAACATAGTAAAATGAGATTGAGTATGAAAACTGGTTATATAATAAAAATACTTTCTTACTCAACATATCCATTCTCTCTTGGTCTCTGACTACACACCTGCTTCTTTGAGTTGCATTCTATTTCCCTCATATCCAACCAATATTTGATGGGTAAAAGAAAAAAAACCCCAAAAAACTGGAAAAGAAAAAAAAAACCCACAAAGATAGCAACACTTAGTGTATGTTCCTGTTAAACAACCCGAGTTTGGAGAGAATGTGTGATGCAGGTTATCCTGAAGGGAAGAGCTGAGAGGGTGGACTCACAGATCTGTTAGGGAGGACGTGTCATGCCCACAGGACAGCATGGTTAGCCAAAGCACAAAGACATTCAGAGACTTAAATTCACAAGTAGAAGACCCTTTAATTTTCACAGTCAGCCTGAATATGTGAAACTAGTGGTTGTGAAGATGCTAAGTAAGAAAAGTAAGTAACTCTGGGAACTGAGGGAGTAATCTGCGTGTGAAGAGAAGTGAGGATGAGACTATTGCACTGCATAAGCTAAACATCTTCTGATTACTATACAGAAAATGATGATATTTTTTCTCCCAAATTGCTGTTACTCCATGTTTTTCTCTGATTGGGCTACAAACCCTGTGAACTGATGAGCATCAGCTCTAGCATCTCTGATATCTTTGTGGAGGAAGAGCAGCTGTATAGTTCAGCTCAGGATCCCAACAACACAAAAGGCATTCTCTCAGATTTCAATTGCAGTGCTAAAGCTTCAGCTCAAAAGCTGTCACCTGTTGGGTGGAGTGAGTTCAGTATCTTCCAAGGTATTTCACAATGGGGAAAAAATATATCCATCCTTGGTGTCTGACCTAGGAGTTCAGTTTTGTCTTGCTAAATTTTATGTTAGAGCAGACAAGTAGAGGGAACATCTTGATGACAAGTCAGGATACTTGATTGGAAAAGGAGGCTTTTCATTCATCAGCAGAAAAATGGAAGGTGAAAATGTAGCATAGATTGGTTTTCTCCAGGGAGGGTATACTGGGAGTGTACTGTGCAACAAAGAGAGAATGATGCACACTCCCTAAAGGAGAGTTAGTAATAGGGAGAGGAAACAGCAGACAGCTGTAAAAGCTACAAAAGAAAATGACTTTGCAAGTGCATTACCTGCAGTGACATTGTCAAAACAAGGCTGTTTCTGCAAGACAACTGAATAAAAATCTTACTAAAAGGGTGGAATGGCAGTGTCACTGCACAGTGGAAGTCAAAATGGGACAGCTTTAGCAAGGGGTGAGAGAAAAGAAATTACACTAATTCTCTGGGTGAATTTAGAGGTGATGAGAAATAAGACAAATGTCTAAAAATATATTGGTGGAATCTCTGGTAAGTTCTGAGGAGTAAAAGGTCTTCATAGGAGCTGTAGTCTAAAGGAAACTGAGATCATACATATTCAAGTATCATGAATAAAAGGAAGTTATTGATTATCAAAGAGATTTTATATACATGTGTTTTAATTATAATTAAATTTATACTTTAAAAATAGTTTCTGGTGACAGAGTAAGTATGGATCTTCATTATGATTTCACTAACGCTTAGATACAAACATTTTCAGCAAAATATTTTAATGACACTGTTTAGACATGCACAAGTTACTACTGAATAACCAGTCAACATGAATCATCTGAGCTGTGGTGAAAGTCCAGGGTGACTTTTAGAAGAGCAAATGCAAAGTCAGATGACTTAGTTCAGTACATTGCCATATGCTATGTAAATTTGATTTGCCTCGTGTGAACTTGAAGGTGCTTATACAGATAGTATTTATATAGATATAGCACTTATATATAGATAGTTACCCATTTGTAATGTGTTTAATGGTGTGAACTTTCTGTGTGAAATCATACAAGAAGATCAGAATACCACTTTTAATTCAGTAAGTGACCTTTAATACTCATGTCAGTGTCACAATGATCAGTTAAATTATAGTGAAAATGAAGATGTCCTTCTACTGTCGTACTGATTGTAATGATTTTTTCCTATATTATTTGTAGTGACCCATTTTTTAATGATCATGCTAGTTCTATCCTACTATGAATCTTACAATAGTTTATGCTTCCTCTTGAAAATTCTGTAAAGCTTAATCCCTAATTCTGTTAGAAATTGCTAATGATCCATGAATATTAAATCCAAACAAACCACCTGGTTTTGATTGTTTCCTAATCCTTCTTAAAATCAGAGGCCCGTTTTTGATGGCCTTTGCAACAGAACTCTGCAATTAGAAATCCACACAAGCTTCCCTCTTTGTCATCAAGCTGTGTGTGTCTGCTCAAAGAAAATTGCTACAGCTGTCAGCTTAAGTGTAATGACAAATATGTTTCTCTGCATATTTGGTTTCAACTAGTTTGCTCAATTCAGTATGACTTCACTGGCATGACAAGTTATACATGTTTCCAGAAAGTGAGGAAGACGAGCTGTCAGGTGTTTAATGCAGGTTAACCCAACGTGGCCTTTCACATCATGCCTGAGCTCAGCCCTATGGTTATTAGATAACAATACTCTTTCTAGCATCAGTGGCAGGCTGCTACATAACACGTTGCTGTTTCTCCTTTCTCTCAAGGTTATATATAATCTCACTTCATTATTTCTGATTAATAAACTGGTAATGATACTGTGGGATTTTAGATATGCGACTTAAGATAATGATCTCCCTTTTTGTTTATCAGGGCCAAAGACTTTTTCCAAACCACTTGTGATTTCTGGGGTTCTGTTGACAACTCTGTTACCTCTGAATCACACAGTCCCATGCTCAAAAGCAACACAGAAAGTCTCTGAAGCAATTCAGTAACTTGTTAGGTAACAAATCTGAGAGTGGAAGAGGACTAATATGCCCAGCTATCACAGCTTCCCTTTCAAGAAACCTAAAGGATTTGGGCCAATTGTTATTAAGCTTGCTGTGAACTGAGTGCTTATTTGGAAAGTTCAGTCTATGGAAAATACAGTGACAGATTTTGGCATTTTCAGTGATTCTCAGCTCACCGAGAAGCAACTAAACCAAATAGGAAATTTAACTGCCATGGATATATTAAAAAGGGGTGAATGAGACTGGGCTGGTCAGCTGAGTGGCAGGCCTTTTTATTAAAACTGATAATTTGCACATTAAAGGTTTCCTCTGCGTTCAGAACTGTTACTTATTGCTGCCATTGACAGATGAAACAATAATGAATATTGCTGCCATTGCTAAAAGAAAAGTCATATTGAGAACCTTATGGAAGTCAGTGTATCACATATACTTTAACCAAGACTCCTGAATTGATCCTGAAAAGGAAAATCTGGATCCACAATTCTCATCACAATTATTTGAATTACTACTTGAGCAATGGATGTGCTGTTTACATTAAAAAAAAAAAGGCAAAAAAAGAAAAAAAAAAAGCAGCGCTTGCAGAATGCTCTTAAGCAGATCAAAAGAAATAATGAGTTTTCAAAGAACCTTGTTCTGACACCTCCAATCCATCATATCTGTATTATACTGATAATCTCTTCTCTTTTAATCAGTGATACTCAGGAGAAGAATGAGGAACCTGTGAATGTATGGATGAATCAGTGTCTGATTAGCTGTCTTCATTGAACCTTTTCTGTGTTTATTCAGAGAAGTGAGATTCAAAACTTTGAGTGATGATGGTTATTGGTCCATACTTTTTTCTTAAGAGAAACACTGTTTTTAATTTTTCCCCCACAGTACTACAGTCAAAAGCATTTCAGTTGATACCTTAAGATTTTGGCTTTTCTATTTTTCAAATCTTATACTGCATTAGTGCATAGCTCTAAACTCCATATAAAGTGTAGTCAACTGTCTTCACATTTTGGTCAGAAAACACAATCCCTCTGGGCCTGTGATCCAAGGAGACCCTACAGTCCCAGGCCCTGAAAAGTATAGCCAAGGGTGAATTGGGGAGGAGCCAACTGGGGGAATGTGACTCCATTACCTGAAGCTGCAATTGGAGAATTATCCCCTGATATGCAAATAGACCAAACTTGTATCTGTCTGAAAAGCTCGTGACCATTGTCCACCTTGGGTGTGGCCTCTGCAAGGCTTTTGGCTGCCCAAGGTGTATCTATTGAAGGCCTTTAATAAATACCCACTTTATTCTCTGAACCTGGTCTAGCCTCTGTTCTAGGTACCCACTCCAAGGAATCACAGTTAATACAGCAAACACACAGATCCAGATGGACAACACTTTGGGAATCCAGAGATCTTAAGCCAGCTTATAAAATGCAAGATACTGCACACCTGGAAAAATGAAATGTAAGTTGTTTTCCAAAGTGTGATCTGGCAAATAATCACTAAATAAAGAGCTAATGTCCTAAAAAAAAAAAAAAAATTTTTTTCAGAAACTCTTACTACCCATTTGCCCACCTGCTTGTTCTTTTCCCACCAGCCCTAAAGCAGCCATACTGTTGGTTGGAACTGGTTAAAACTTTGCAGAATGCAGCATCTTGTAGAGCTCATATCCTGGAAGGAAACAGTCAGCTGCGAAGGCACTGGATTCTGTGCTTTTGGAATGAATACCAAGCTGAATTTTCATTAATTTCTGCAGCTACTTTTACCTTCTTTCAATCAATTTTTGCTTCAGGGGCTGCCTGCTTTGCTGCCTGGACTTCTGCCACTGCAGTCCTCAGTGTCCCCACATCCCCACCCAAGTACCACAGCAATGTTCAAACTCCCCTCCCACAGTGTGACAGAAGCTGCTGGGTGAGCTCTGCATCGCAATTATTACTGGGCAGCAGGGAGTATGGTACCAGGCATGCACTAATCCACAATAAACTCATGACTCAATCTGCCTAACCTGCCCAAGGCCTTCCTGAATGAAGAGCTCTGGTGGGTGCCAGTGGGTCCAGCTGTTTGGGGGTACATCCTGCCAATCTCCTAAGGACTGACAGCATTTCAGGATAGCTACCAGTCAGCTCATTATACTTCACTATTATTGCCACCCTTATTTTGAACCAATCAGTTACAGCTCTGCTCACCACTATCTCATTACAAGCCCTCCTTTGATGTTCCAGAGGAGGGAGAGGATCTCTGTCCTTTGTGAGCACAAATGAGCTTCAGTTACAAAGAAATGTAACAGCTTGTGGAAATACTGGTTTGAACCAATAATCTGAAAGACTTGCAAGTGTTAGGATTCCCACCATGTTACATAGGCCTCTCCTTGCATGCAAAATCCTAGTGTATGAAAGAAACAGACACCCAACATTGTGTGTTCCAGAGGAAACCCTGGATATCAGCATGTTTCATAGATCACATTCTGTGACAGCTTTTGTCTTTTTATAAGTCAAATCTTAATCAGACAGAGCTGAGTAAAGGTGAATGTGATCATCTCATTATATTAGGTCTTTGTAATACATTTGCACATGCATATGTATACATTTGAATATATATGCTTGTAAAATAATTTCTACCAGCCCACTGCATTTAGTCTTTATCCTCCAATATCACCACCTCCACCAGGACCAGCCATTCCTTCTTTTGGTAGGTCTCTCTGAAGCAGTTCAGGAAAACAACATGATGGAGCATATCATTTCCTTACCCTCACTTCCTCTCCATGCAGATGCCAAGGTGGTGTGTAACTAAATGTCAATTCCTCGTTTGCTTAATCACTGTAAATTCATTCATCTGTCTTACTGATCCCTCCATCTGCATGCTGTCAGCCTTCTCCTGTAAAGCTAATTGCATAATCCTTGTTCTCAGCACCGACCTCATCCCACATGGTGCTACCTGAGGATACAAGGATGCAGGTGACATTCGCTGGTTAGGTTTGCTGTGTTGTCATGCTGGTGCCTCTGACATCAGTGATGTGGTGAAGAATTTAACCAAAAAAAGAGAAAGCCTTGCACTAATATACTTGTAATTTCCACTTGGGTTGTAATTGTCCCCTTACTCTGTCCAGCTGACAATAATTACACAGCTGTGAATACAAATACGTAGGTTGAGGAATGGATGCACATGGGAGGACTGATGTGCATATGAACATGCCTGATATTGGTTCAGCTATGCAAACCTTGATGAGTACATTTCTGCAACTGCTAAACTGGTGTGGTTGGGCACTTCTTATTTTGAAAATAGCTTGGTAAGGCCTTGTTTTAGAAAAACAATTAAAGAGCACCATTTATAATAATCTGATGCAATATTTTCTGTTGCTGTGGCCACAGAACAATGCAGGCATACATCAGTTTGTGGGGAAACTGTCTAAATTACCAAAAGCTTTAATAAACAAGCTAACAATTGATGTTTGAGGGCATGTAGCCTTGCAAATGAAAGAAATTATGAATCCACATTTAAATCTCCGCATTAAATTGCAGGTTCAAATGTTTTAGCTTCTAAACCTCTGACTGCTTGTTTTTTTGACTATAATCAAAATATTAACATTTGTGCCTGTAATAAATTGTGCCCACAAAACTGTAGTGTCTCTTTCTCTCTCTTTTTAAAGCAGGCACTAAATGTAATTATATGTGTTGCTCTTTAGTATCACAGCAATAAGTAACAGTTTTTGATCTCAAGTTTGTGAATATTCTTCACTAGTCTGTGAATCAAATAACAATCTTAATCAACATTAACTTTCCTTTCACTGGTAATATTTATTTTTATTTTTGTGTTTCAGTGTGAACAGACAAGCATAGGCTGTATTAATTATAATCTCTTATGACTAATAGCAGCTGCTGTGAGAAGTGGCTGAGGACTCTGCGTTGGTCTAGTCAAGAGAAAAGGAGGATGAGTAGAGACCTCATTGCTCTCTACAGCTTCCTGAGGAGGGGAAGTGGAGATGGAGGTGCTGAACATTTTTCCCTGGTATCCAGTAACAGGACACATGGAAATGGTTCAAAGCTGTGTCAGGACAGGTTTAGGCTGGACATTAGCAAGCATTTCTTTACCAAGAGGATCACTGGGACAGGCTTGCTTGAGAGGTGGTGGGTGTCCCAAGCCTGTCAGTGAACAATGCCCTTAATGACATGCTGTAACTCTTGGTCAGCCCTGAGGTGGTCAGGCAGTTGGACCAGATGATCACGGTAGGTCCCTTCCAGCTGAACTTTTCAGTTCTAGTTTATTCTACTCTAATCTAATATTTCTGACCAATAAGAACTGTTGCACTTGCCTTTACTAGTCAACTTCACTTCTCATGATTTTTGGAAAGCAGAATTTCAAAAATATAGTGGGGCTGAAAAGCTTAGAGATGAGCTAAAATTAGTGAGTGACTGGGTCCTGGCTGAGTCTTAGTCTCCCACATGCTGGTGCATTCTCAGTGACAAATCATCTCTTTATTGGTTTCTTTGTCATAAAATTGAGATAGCAAGTGAAGTCACAAACAGTACCCTGCCCTGAATAAAATTTTAAAACTACATAGGCTTTTTTCTTCAGATTGTTGCTCTCTTTTCTATAGGTTCTGAGGGGTGAATACAGAGGTGAAAAATGCCGTAAGAAAAGTCATTACATTTCCCCAGATCTCAGCAAGAAGAGGGAAGAGAAAACAGCAGTTAAATATGGATAAAAGCCATGGGAAATCCATAATCATTTAGTTGCTACAAAAGGATAAATCTAAAAGAGGTACTGGGTCAGGGGAAAGAATGTTGTCTGTGTTCAGCTAGTTTTGAAGACTTCTAACAAGAAAGTATGGCCAAACGTCTGGTTCAAGAAAGCAAGAGAAAGTGACACTGTATTACACCTTAGGAATAGGTATGTGCACAATTTCTGCTGTGAAAGTGAATTATTTAGTTTGTACTTTCTGTGACAACCTTATACCCACGATTCTCTATTACTGAATATTATCAGAAGAAGAAAATGCAGAACAGGACCTTATGGTTAAATGACTGAGCTTTGAGATCAGACGTGGCCATAAAAGTACCTGCATCTGATCTACCCTATAGCTTCTGGTATAGAATTGTCCTCAGGGCAATGCCCGTGCAAGATTCCAGCACTGTAAATTTCACTAAGATTAGCTCTGTGTGTGTTTACTCTACTTGCTCATTTCCTACCAGAATAGGTAGGGATAATACAATCCATATTGTGTGTGGATTAATTTTCAGATGCATAGGCAACTGATTTTATAGGTTGCCATTAAATGTAACCTATTGAAATCATAAACTAAAAATTCAGCTTCATAAATCTGTAAAGCTTCATCAGTTTATACTGGCTAACACCAGATGAAGATTGAATTAATATTAACTGAAAGAAGAAATAGAGTTAATAAAAATCTGAGAAAAAATCTGGAATCTCTAGTGACACTGGGAAACTGGAAGGTTTATTTTAACACCCTATCTATTAATAAGAAAATATTGCACAAGCTAGATAATATTTGCTAAGCTAAGAGGATTAAAGAGAAGGAAATACTGACTTCATGCATACACTGAATACTAAAGAACAGGGAAAACCAGAATATAAACAGAGAGCAAATGAACTATTGGAATAGGTGAAAAATCTCTATTAGACTGATGGACACCTCTTCTGAATAACCCTTCTCAGATGTGTCCTTCTACTTACAGATAAAGAAATCTGTATACTTTCTATCTTATGTGTTGTTTTTTAGGTATATAACAGAAAATCAGAAGAGCTTGGGTGAGTGCAGAAAATAGGGTGGCATTGGAAAAACATGGAAAAATTACAAACATTTTTTGTTGACCCTGCTTGTGCGGNTTTAAACAAAGAAAAACCCACAAAACCCACAGATTGGTTTTCACTCTTTTTTGTACCCCCTCAAAAATTCTGTCATGGTTTCCTTTTTGTTTTTTTTTTCCCAAAAGAATCTCCTCTGCATTTTCATGCAATATTAGTTTCAGAGAGGCAAACTGAGCCTAATTTCGGACNCATAAATCTGTAAAGCTTCATCAGTTTATACTGGCTAACACCAGATGAAGATTGAATTAATATTAACTGAAAGAAGAAATAGAGTTAATAAAAATCTGAGAAAAAATCTGGAATCTCTAGTGACACTGGGAAACTGGAAGGTTTATTTTAACACCCTATCTATTAATAAGAAAATATTGCACAAGCTAGATAATATTTGCTAAGCTAAGAGGATTAAAGAGAAGGAAATACTGACTTCATGCATACACTGAATACTAAAGAACAGGGAAAACCAGAATATAAACAGAGAGCAAATGAACTATTGGAATAGGTGAAAAATCTCTATTAGACTGATGGACACCTCTTCTGAATAACCCTTCTCAGATGTGTCCTTCTACTTACAGATAAAGAAATCTGTATACTTTCTATCTTATGTGTTGTTTTTTAGGTATATAACAGAAAATCAGAAGAGCTTGGGTGAGTGCAGAAAATAGGGTGGCATTGGAAAAACATGGAAAAATTACAAACATTTTTTGTTGACCCTGCTTGTGCGGCAGATGCCCACCAAAGCTGCTCTATCCCTGCCCTCCTCAGCTGGGCAGGGGAGAAAAAACATAATGAAAGGCTCATGGGTCAAGATAAGGGCAGGGAGGGACCAGTCACCAGTGACCGTCTTTGGCAAAGCAGACTCTACTTGGGGATATTAGTTTAATTTATTAGCAATCAAGTCAGAGTAATGAGAAATATATTAGATACTAAAGTTATCTCTTTATCCTGAATCAGCAGACTCTGTTCTGAGGCATGTTTGAACCTGTTCATAAAATTCATGACATCTATTCCTAAAATTAACTAATGAAGGGGATTTTTACTCTTTAGAAAGTTATATCTAGTAATTGTNTTTTTGTTTTTTTTTTCCCAAAAGAATCTCCTCTGCATTTTCATGCAATATTAGTTTCAGGAGAGTCAGACTGAGCATAATTCAGACTCATTGATTTCTATGGAAACTATATTCATTCTCTTAGGCCAAAGACCTGGAAGACTGAATGCATCTATTTCAACGAATAATTTGTTCTGGCAAAGAGGCCTTCAGCCTTCAGATAAGCACAAATATAGATTCTGTCTCACTGAGTAAAATGCACTGGGAAAGAGGACTCTCTTCTTTTAGAATCGTGTTCCCTGTATGGGTATTTGCTGTTCAGAATTCAGAAGTAGTTTCTCATGAATAGACTTTGGATTTAAATCAAATTCACTCTTTCTCTTACCTTGGTTCTGAGAATGTTCACAGAAAGAGACAAAAACTTATAAAAACCATAAAGGGGATGTATTAATTTCTTTTCTTTCTATCCCAACAGAAATTTTATGCAGTTGTTTCTCAGTTCAGGAAAAGAGCATAATTCAAATCCTTTCCTGATAATCTACAATTGCAGAATGTCAATCTAAGAATTTTTAGGCAATTTTAAATGAATGCTATTGAAGTGACTATTCAGTAGATGAAGAATAGACATTTTAATTTCAGTTTTAGTAGGAGTGGAACATAAACAAGGCTCTCTTTCAGTATTTTCCAAACAATATTCTTTTAATCTGTATTGCATTAATATTGTGTGAGCTAGTAGTCTAGACTAGGCAGCAGTATATAAAAGAGACTAAATTGTGCTGTGGCTACAATCAAACCTGATTAAGTAATGCTTCTGCACAGCATAATTTCACCAGACTTGGAAAGAACAGCTAAAAATGTGTCTGTTGAGAGAAGCTCTCTATTGTAACTCTAGAGGCAATCTGGTATTTAGTAGTGAGGGTTCCAGCTTCCAAGGATAACTTTGGATCTTCATAAGAAAGAGCCTCCAGCCGATCAGTGGTAAAACTGTCCCCTCCCAATGTCCAGAGGGGGCACTAGGAGGGAAGAGCAAAGTGTCCAGGTGCCAGGGATTCTGAGATGGCCAGACAATACTGTGTCCTTTGGAGACTATTCACGGATCCAAGTTAAAGCTCAGTCACTCAACCACTTTGGCCATCTGGAGCAGGAACATTGAATCAGAAACCAATATGAACTCCCCAGCATCCCCAGCCTATAGGCTGCTTCCAGCCAACGCTGTGGGGAACAGTCTCCTGCACAGAACAAAAACATATGTAGAGATCAGTTTCCTGCATATTCTCCCCTGTGCCTGAACCACAAAGGATATGATATTACTGTCCCAGGCAATGAGCCTACAGTTTTGAGCTCAGGCCAGAGAGGCTTACTCTTTTCATTTGGAAGATACTCAGCTCAAACTCAATTTATCAACTAAAATTGCACAGTCGGTGAGTGAATCTGGAATAAATGTACATTTCTTATCCACATAATTTACAGCTTATCTGGTATTCTCTGCTTTTAGTATTTTCCTGCCATGCTCAATTAGATCTCTTCCACCACCCACTTTGAAAGTGTCTGCCTTCCAGAAGTGTGTGAAAACTTGTATATGAAACCCATAAACTATGTATGCCCAAGGTTTTGTTTTGTATTTTTTTTTCAGAGTGGCCATAAAAGCTCACTTAAAGAAATAAAATATTGATTATAAAAATGCCTGGAGAGCAATAGATATATATAGGTTTTTTTGTTTGAGATGTAGTATTTAAAATGAATTGTGCCTGTACTGGTATTTAGCCTGTGGCACTTAGCAGCATTTAAGCAATTCCATGTTCCCACAGAACTAAATGCATCTTCTACCATTAATTATAGTAACAGTGATTGATTCTATGTCCTCAGTGCCTGTGGGAATACTCCCAGGTAATTTTAGAGGATGTGGGACTGGGGCTCAAATTCACTGTTCAGCAAGATGACCTGCTCCAGAGTTGCAAGTGATCAATTGCATGAATGTCAGTGTGCTCTTGTTGCACCAGTGAAATACTTGACTTTCCCATGTCCTACAAAATGGGAGGATGAAACCTCTGTGCTTGTGTACTTCACAGAACACACAACTAAATTAAGCATATGGAACCATTCCTATGCATCAAATGGGGCTAGCCCTGGCTTTGACGAATGCAGTCCCACACCTGTAAATAACTCAGGGCCAAATCAGAGGTTACAAGAGGCTCCTCTGAAAATGCATTTCATAACAATGTTTCAGTCACAGAGGCCAAGTTTTGCTGCCCTTTTTAATAAAAAAATTTTCCTGAGTAGCAACCATGGAACAGCAAAGTAAGACACTACAGAGTGGTGTAACTGAAGACAGGCACAGACATCCTCTTTTGATTTGGGCAATGGGGGCAGAAACCAGTTCTATAATAAAACAGGTATATTTACCTCTTTTGGTTTTTTACTGTGGTACTAGTATTCATAAATAAGAAAATCATTGTTTAGTCTCTTGTGCTGACAACAATTACAAAAAAACAGTAGATATATACAGGAGACTTATAACAGAATATTTATGGCAAATAAATTATTTTTAAATTGATCAGAATGCAAACAGGTTGAATTATTGATTGTTATAACTTTGCTTTTCAGGCAAGTGCCACCTTTTAAAAAAGCTAGCTAATAATTATTCTTATAGTAAGATGTTGCTAGAAATAGTACATTTCTATTGCATTACAGTGATATGAGCTAAAATAATTTTGCTAGGATTCTCTAAGCTAAAGTTGTTCGGTGACCAAAAAACCCAAAACTGACATCTCAGTAAATCTATTGAGTTACTCTTCTGAATTTCTTTCTCAAATTCAGTCCACTCTAACTACAAATCCTCTTCCATTCTTAATACTTCTACCAAAACATTACACAATAGTCCTTGTGTGAAATTTTAATTTTTGCACTTGCTGCTAGCTATCTTTAGAAAGGTTTTCAGCAGCCCAAACAAGCAAGGTGATCTCTAGAAGGACGTCTTGAAAGCACTTAGATTTAAAAAGCCCTCATATGTTTGAAAAGCAAAAGCATGATAGATATTTCAATCAAAAAATTCAGTAGGTAATAACCTCTATGTACTTTGGATGAGTATTACCTTGTGCTTGGTACTGTGAATTTAAGTGGAAATTAAGTTCTCAATAGGAGGCCATAACTGTTACTGCAGGGTATTGATTTTAACACAATAAAAAGATATCTTTTGATAAACACTTATGTTACAGGTTATCACAATCCTATTTCACACTCTTTTACTGTGTACCATAGACTTGTTTCAATATGGAAACTACCGTCTGCTTCCAAAGAACAGCAGGGAAATCCCATGAAAACTGCAATCATAATAACTATAAAGAATTAAAATAGCTCTTGGGCATTTTTTATTATTGTTGTTTTCCAGTTGTCAAGGGAAAAACTGAACAAAGAAAAAGAAAGATGTGCTCCCAGCAATAGAGAAAGCATTTAAAAGGATCCTGTAAACAAGCTGACAACAATTCATTCCAGGTTATGCATTTATAAGTGAAAAAAACCAAAAAGTATG
This sequence comes from Drymodes brunneopygia, assembly GCA_013400955.1. NCBI lineage: Eukaryota > Metazoa > Chordata > Aves > Passeriformes > Petroicidae > Drymodes > Drymodes brunneopygia. The sequence continues at coordinate 580,766 of VZTZ01005646.1, read as the reverse complement.
TTTGAAAAAAAAAGTAAGGCAGGGAAGTAAGAAGTCTCTAGTTTGAAATGTCCTGTGGGAGCTGCAAAGAGACTTGTAGCAATAAACCCTTACTGTGATTAACTAACGGTAGCTGAAAAGACAGATTTAGAGGTGGTGGAAAAGTATTCTTTCTCCTATTCTCCTACTAACAGCCACAATGCCACCTGAAGAGAGAATATGTTTCTCATGCCATCAAAAGACCCAAAACTGATGGGGTTTTTTATTTTAAAAAAGATTGATGAATTTTCTTTCCACGGACCCTACCAGTTGCTTCTTATTCCAATGAAAATTACTAGAAGCAGCAAGACAGACAATTAAAGACCTGTTGTGGCTCCTTTATCTTAGTGGCAATCTCCAATAAAACCTGAGGCTATTTTTGCACAAACCACTAAGAGCAATCCTCTCTGGACCAGTAACAACAAGACCTGGAGACACAGAAGTGACATTTTAAGTGGTCTGCTTTGCAAAAAAATGATTAGCAGAGAGCTTGTGAGACAGGCAGAACAGTACTTCAATGGTGCTCTGGCACCAAAACAGCATGAGCTGGACAGTTGGGGCATCAGGCAGGACAGAAGATGGAAGGCTGCTTTCTCTATAAATATCTGTTGCTGCTGTTGTCATTATAGTTGGTTTGATACCACTGAAAACCTGCAAATAGAAGATCAGACTTTTGGGGACTATTTAGAGGAACTTTCAACTCAGAGAATTGTGTGTTTCTAATCTGCAAAGTCAAATGGATTTGCTGGGGAGATCAGGAAAAGTTCGGTTTAAACCCAAATGAAAACAAAAAGTTCTCTCCCTCAAAATCATTGCTAGATTGTAAACAGTCTCGGATATTCTTGCCTTAGAATATAATATGCCTTCCCTTTGAAAACCCTCTCACTGCTGAGGGAGCACCATCATCTTCCTCTGGCCAGTCCAGCTTCACACTGAGCATCCTCTCAGCCCATGATCATTTCCTAGAACTGTTCCTCACACTCTATAGCTAAGGCTTGCAAAAACATTTTCAGATCTTGTGTTTAACATCAGGCTCCTTCCAAACTGTCAGTGTGGCCCCCATGCAGACTTGTCAGTGTCTGACAGATGCTCCATCATTCCAAAATGTGCTCTTCTGGTAGCATCATCACAGCCCTGACAGCAGCTGAATGTAACCCATATGGACATGAGGTTTGGAGAGATTCACAGGCTGGATTTACACCCTTGAGGTCCCCATCAAGACAAGATTAAAGCAGTCCTTGTCCTTCATATCCAGGTTTCTATAAAGAGTGAGAATAGAAAAGGTGGTGTGAGGTATTTCAGAAAATCCTTTTAACAGATGTTGGGGAGATCAGGGCTGCACAAGGCTTTGGTAAAGGGCACTTATGTGCACAGTGGAAGGTCAAGGGACAATAGTCACAACATTGACTATGAAAAAGGAAAACTGTTCACACTAAGAGTGGTTAATTCCTGGAAGAGGTAGCCCAAAAATCTGTCAAGCCTGTGTTGGAGAAATACAAACTCGATGGACAAGGACCTGAGCATCTTGTTCAGTTTTCAAGTTAGTTCTACTCTGAGTAAGTCCTGCTCCACATGACATTCAGAGGTCCCTTTTTCCAGCCTTAGTTACTTCTATGACTCTCTGATTGTACAGTTAATTTCCTGATTCACTTTTCCAACAAACCAATTATTCCAACTGGTGCCTAGGAAACTTCCCAGAATCGTAGTTCTTGAAAGATCCTTCTTTAGTGAGACAGAATTTTGGGAAAAGGCATGTAAAATAAAAAGTAAATGCCATGCTTTATTTCTATCACTGGAGTCACTGGCTAAATAAAGGCAAAAGAATAATTCCTTATGGTTTTAGTAAGATGTTACTAATAGCATTTCACAAACACTTTGTATTCCACAAAAATCACAGAAACAAACTGGTAAAGAAAATATTAAAATTCAGCCTTTAATCCAGACTGAAGTTGCTGCTGTACTTTGTAATAGACTACTGAATGGAAAGTGATTGTACAGAAAACTTATTATGGCTATGCAGTGACTCTGCTACTTTTCAAATATAGTCAGATGGGAAGCAAAAAAGAATGTCTTTCTTCTCCTAACTGCCAGCTCTGCAAACTCTCCTTGATGTTCAAGAGGCTTCTTGGTAAAATGTTGCAAATAATAAAGATTCTGGCTGAGGTTTTCAGGGCAGTGTGGAGGTTTTTCTCCTCAGACCCCACTGATTTTAGTGGATGACATCCTTAGAAGAGAACTCTTTTCCCCCCTACTTTACCTTATTCAACTGTTCATTTCATCCTGCATCAGGCAAAGGAGACTCCAGCTCTGTAAGAGAGCCAATGACTTTGTGGCACTACATGAAGCACAAACCTAATAGAAGCATATATTTATCACTATGCTCTTAACAATCAGCTGTACTGAGCAAAACAATACTTTCCTTTTGTACCATCTGTGTTCTCATTTGGTGAAATCTGGTCACAGTTTGGTTTACTAAGACCAAACTGAAAGACATGTTAGTGATTTAACCCACTATATCTGGGAAATGTAAAATTAATATATTTGATTATGTCCGACTTAAGGGATTTTCACCACCTCACAGTCAGAAGTATTCCAATGCTTCTAAACATGTGATTCAGCATGAAGAAAAGGAAAAAATTAGTTGATAAATATCACTTTTTCCATGAAATCTTTGTATGAATTGCATTTAAGCTAACTGTTCAGTCACATTGTACAATCATTCCCCTAATTTTAAAGTAGTTTGGGGACTCGGCACAAGAAACCTAGAGACACACAATTAAGTTTGAATAATGGTACCTTCTTACATCAACACAGCTCATTATTTAATACTATCAAAACATCAGCTTTAATTACATCTGAGTAGCTAACAATAAATGTCATGGATTTTCTTTTTCTTTCCTTCTTTCTATTATCTCTGCTAAGGGCCCCTTCTTTATCAAGTGTGTACACATACTGCCTGAAAAATGCAGTTTCCCTGACTGTGCCTGTAACCTGATTTAGTTACATTTGTGCTTTATACCAACTGGAAATAAATGAGAGTAAACCTAGTTGTGAATTCCTGTGTGTGAACATTGAAATTATCTGAATGGCTAGCAAACTTCCTCATACACAGCTGACATTACTTCAACAGGATGGGGAAAATACAGGCTTGCCAAGGCAAAGGTTTTGTTGCTGTTTATTCAGAGCAATTAACAGAAAGTAGAGACGTTGCCCTACACTGCAGGATATGATAATTACACAGAGCTTCAGCTGGAAGACCTTTATGTTGGACAACTCAGGTTCCACTGACAAACTCTAGAGTGCGCTTGAGCCAACTTTAATCCCTTAAAGTTTCCTGGACCAAAACAGGAATCTTGTTTATGTCCACAGTCCGAGGAAGAAAGACCAGCCACCTCCAGAGGGCAACTCAGATCTCTGCAGTGTGAATGGCTGCCAGACATGGAGTGACTGTGGCAGCATGCACAGCTGAGACAAATGTTCTACAGAGCAGGGCTCTTCCTCCTCTGCTGCCCAGACCCACAAATGGGAAAGGGAAGGACACACTTTTCATGCTGTAACTGATCACATCAACTCAGTTGTTTTCATCTACTAATAAAGAATACTGGAAATTATTCAGCCTGGCAAAGAGAAGACTCCAGGGACACCTGATTGCAACCTTTCAGTACTTAAATGGGGCCACAAGAAAAATAGAACTTTTTAACAGGGCCTGCTGTAATAGGACAAGGGATAATGGTTTTAAGCTACAGTAGGGTCAAATCAAAATTCAGACAAGGAAGAAATTTTTCACAGTGAGTGTGATGAAACACTGGCACAGGTTGCCCACAGAGGTACTAGATGCTCCATCCCAGGAAACATTCAAGGTCAGGTTGGATGGGGCTATAGGCAACCTGATCTAGTTGAGGATGTCCCTACTCATTGCAGGGGGATTGGAGCAGATGACCTTTAAACTCAAACCATTGTCTGATTCTAGAAGCAAGGGACACCTTCTCACTAATGAATGCTTTCTTGGACTTCATTCTATTAAACAGGCCCAAACAGAGTGTTTCTTGCTTCCTTATTCCACATGAAAAGTACCAGTGAGTTAGAACACTACAGAATTAGAAGCCTCAATTCCATATGTGCCCTGGAAGGCATTAATCATCTCTTTTTAGAGTCCAGTAGCATTCACAGAATAGCACAACCTTTGAGATTTACTGTACTGTTCTTTACTTTGTTCTTCAGTAGGAAATTACCTGCTGCAAATATTTTGAAAAACAGAAGAAAACATTGACTTTGGTCTTCAGCTGTAAAATATTGGTAACAATTTGTGACAGGGGCCACTGCTGCATTTGAGTTCTTATAGTCCGTATTAAAGCCTGGTACATTAACACATCCTAAAGAGTCTAAAGGTCTATGCTAAATGAAATCTTCAATTTTTATATCCTTAAAACTAGTGCAGATCAATTTTACCCCAGAAACAGACTGACTATTACACTGCTGAATAGGTTTTATTTTTTTTTGTTACAAATTGTTGTTTTCCGTGCTGAATTCTAATTGACATATACAAGCATCTTTCAGGTGTCAAAGGGCATGCAAGTAAATGAAGGTGATCATAGTTTTTCTTGAAAACTTAGGCAAGTCTACAAGGAGCATATTGATCTGACAATGCTGCTTAATTTATCCTTACACATTTTCATACAGTGGAATATAAATGAGACCCTGCCAGACAAATATTTGCAAAAAAATATTCATATTGCTTCATTGTCAGCCAAAAGAGAGATTACTAAGTTGTTGAAATCAGGCAAAACTCCCACTCATAACTCTTGGCTGGAAAATATGTATAGATTTGCTCCACTGAAAAAGGCTTGCTGTCAAATCAGCAGAACACAAGATCTCAATGAGATAAGGCACTCACGTTTCTGGGCTTTTGTCTAGTGATATACTGATGGTATTATCAATGAGCCTATCTCTATTTCCTGCCTTGCAATTAATCTCTGAATTTGTTACTTTTCTGATTAAACCAATAATTTCTCCTTTAAGAGGTAGGTTCTGGCTCTGGAATCCTACTCCAATGAGTAAACCACAGCAAAATGAATAGACCAGCAAACCATCCCCCAGCAGTCCTCAGATTGCAAGATGTTAATCTCCAGTGATTTACAGAAAACTTTCTTACAGTCTCTGCCACTGACCAATCTAAGGTGAGCAACGGCATTCTCCAGACTAATTGGGGAGCAGGAAAATAGACTGACTTATGGCCAAGCATGCACCTCTGTCTCTTGCTTTCTCTGAGAAGGACTCTCCAAACAGCTGCTCTGATTAGTGGCCAGTAACAAATGTAGGACTCTTACTTTCCCCTCTGTTTTTAACTTTGCTGCTCATTTACACATTGTGCATATTAGTAGCTTGTTATTTTAATAGTTATCACACAAGAAAGAATGAAGTGCGTCATGTGTTATGTGTTTGGTGCTTTTGAGAAAAAAAAAGAACTCTGTTTGCTTTGGCAACTGCAGCTCCAGCAATTTGTCTGAACAGGAGATGGTAATCTAACAGCATATGGCTGCAGATATAAATACAGATCTAGAATTATATGCAGACACACTATACATTAAAATGAGAAACATTTCATGGGCAGTTGGTCACAGTGATAATTCCAAAATGCAGGATTTAGTTACCATTCTCAAGTATTGATCCCTTACTATTTGCAGTATTTTGTACTCTCAAATCCTTATTGTAATCTAAATTTATCTGGGAGATGGCAGATGACTAGATTTATCCCTAACTGCTCAAGGCATGCCATTTTCCTCAGAGGCATCTTATAATACCATGCTAAGAGCAGAATGACACAAAACTATATGGTGTGCTTCAAATATGCTTATGATTTATCTGTACCATTAGCTTTCAATAGGGAGAAGAGAGAAGAAAGTGATGAGTCTCCATTAACTCCTAGAGAGAATTATGACTTGAGGAATGTTATTTAAAGTTCTTCACGATTTGAGTCCTTGCTTAAAAAAAAGCAGAGTTATACACAATGAAACAAGCAAGAGCAATGGACATGTTTCAGTCTTGAGCACTTCTGGCATCCATAGGTTTTGGTGAAGGATAATACCAATAGGAAGGCACTCAAGGGTGTTACATATATTTCAGATTAAGCTCTTTAATTTATATAGAAATTAATTTTACCCCACTGCTTTCTTGAGAAAAGTCCTATTTTTCAATTAATAAGATTTGAAACCAATATGATTTACCCTCACTTCTTCAAGTTCCCTAATGCTGAGCTGTCAGGTTATTTCTGGTTTTCAGACTGATTGATACATTACCACACTAGTATGTGGAGCCTACACAATGGTGAGCATGCTTCAAAAAACAAAACAACAAAGCAACCTCTCAGTTTCACTGATGGAAGGGAAATCTTCATTCCTTAAATATTTGGATATCAAAATATGGCCATCATCTGTGAGCACTCTGTTTGGGAGGTGTAAGTAGCAGTGTTTCATGGGGAGGACTAGAGGAAAAAAAACCAAACAAAAATTCAGATTGTCTTGGAATAAGTAGCTGGGAAACAAAAAGAGAGAAAAAATTAGAAGTGAGTTCTCTGTTCATGTTTATCTGATTATTATCAGGGCTGTTACTGGGATCATTGCTGCTGTTTACTTGCTGCTGTGCTGAGGCAGTTTGGCACATGGATGCAGTACTGAAGAATGGCCCTACAAGTGCAAAAACACACCCCTGACTAAATTTACCATTAAACATAATCTCAATTACTACTGAGATATACATTATTTCCAGGATACCAAAGGGGGAAAAAACAACACCAAACCTTAGATTTTCACAGCGTGCAATTTAATCATCCTATGCCATTTTAAAAGGCTTTTAAACGTCTTGCTGATCTAACAGCAAAAGTATCTACAGAGGCCATCAGGAATTGATACTTTAACAGCTATTGTCTAACTGAAAAAATTTTATTTTGAACCAAAAATCAACTCTAAATTCAATAGGAATTATAAGGAGTTAAAAGCATACCGTAATCTCAATTATTGACATCAAACAATGACAAAATAGAAAGGAAATTATATACAAAGATAAAAATATTTTTCTATTATGAATCTTTTGTTAATATGACTAAACTGATCCTGATAATGAATAGCAGTTTATCTTTTGTTGCTGAGGGACTTTTGTTTCCTTACGTTATTTTGCAGATACAATAAGTTAGTTAGTAATGCAATAATATGGAAGAGTATGAATTAGCTTTCAAACCTGTGATGCATGTCACAGTGAGCTGTCATTATTTTTAATCAGATAGTTTTAGGAGAAAGAAGCAAAACTTGAGTTGCAATTCTTGTTTTATCACTGCTGAAGCATGAGGTGATTTTTTATAAGCCTGACTTGCCAATCTGACCTTGAAAACAGTTTTATTCATTAACCCTCTGTTGACAAAAGAAATACTGTTCTGGTAGGAAGGTAAGTCTTGACTTTTCTCTACAAAAAGGAAAGATTAAGCAATCCATAATGCCACTGTCAAACGGTAAAATGAGTTCAACAGGATGCAGTAGAAACATGTTGCAAGAAATGTTTTTCAGACCCTAGGCACTAATAGCAATGGGTTCAAGCTCATTCTGGATTAATTTCGATTGCTGCAGTAAAGATAATATCTCTCTTCATATAAAGGTAAGAAGTGGTACACTGACACACTGTGAATAGCTTTTTGTTGATCATAATTGAAGTCTAAATATCCATAAATCCAGAAAATAATAGAAGACTTGTGAAGAGCACCTGGTTAAGTCCAGTATTTTAATGTAAATAAGGAAGTAAAACATATTGCCAAATGCTCCCAACTTCTGGTTTTTATAATGCTTTTCCAGAATTTCCAATATACAATTTGCTTTCTATTATTTCATACAGAGAAGGGCAATATCTGAATATTTACAACAGCCATTACTTATGTAAAGCAGTGGATAAGTTTACAAATGTCATAACCAGCAGTAGATACTCGGGTTATCTGATATGTTCTGTAAAGGCACTATTTAGTTTGATTAGACTGTGACATTCATTGCAGTATCCAGGTGCCTTACAGCTGCTCAGGGAAACATTTGTTAACAACTGGTGTAGTTCAAAAGAGTTGGTTCAGAGCAGAGATCATTTGTTGGTATGCCAGACATAACTCTTGAAAATCAACCCCCATGGCCAAAACATATGGATTAAATGCATGCAAAAATGAATAGATAGCTGGGCAGGAAAAAAATTAAAACTAAATAATTTATACGCTTTGGATGCTACCATACTGCAGAAACCAGAAAATTCCAGACAAAAAGTCCTTTTCCAAGAAGGACACATACTACTGCTTTACTGGAGTCCAGTCCTTGGGGCCAGTAGTGAAGCTGGAGTGAAAGACAGCATGAGGCAGTGCTGGAGACCATGGAGACCACCAGGAACAGAGCCAACTGCTGCTTTTAAATGATAGCCAATACCTTGATTTTCATCCAGTGTGCAGAGTGAGCCAGTACAGAGACACATGTTCAAAGAGCTGGGTGTTCTAACTAGCTTAGCCCACCTAAGTGCCTTTCTCCCTCTGCCAGCATCCCACACTTAGATCCTTTTCTTCCTTTTTTCCCTGGCTCAACTAAAAAAGAGTCTCCTCTTCTTCAGCTACTCCCATGAGAGCTTTTCCTTTTGTTTCATCTCTTCTACCTTCTAGTCCTGACCACCTAGGAACTGGAGTCATGCCATAAACAGGCTCTACTCCTTTTCAAAGTAGCTTTAACTGCAAAGTTATTTCTAAAGGCAGAATTTGAGCAATGCTGAAGTGTGTAATCTCCTTCTGCAATTCTCTCCACCCGCCCCAAAATAGCTGACCCTTGACAGAACCACAGCACCACAAGGCTTCTGACATAAGAATGAACTCAGCTGCAGTATTTTGGCATTCACTTATGATTGCTCCCACCTGCCTCTATTATTTATGCAATGCTGTTTTGGAGACCAGGTCAGCATGAGGAAAAGTTTACCAATATAACTGTCCTGGCAAACCATCCTTGTGTGGGTGCAGCTTCTACTGGCCAGGGAGAAAAGAAAAGAAACTAATTTTACTGGCACAGAAAACACTCGTTCCCAAGTGAAGTAAGTTATACTGGCAAAAGCACTTTCCATCCCAGTGTAAACATATCTACACTAAGCTGCTGACAATATAAACAAATGGTTAAAATAAAAATAACCTTAGTTGATATGGCTGTGCTGGAAAACATACCTGTTGCCGATCAAAAGCAAATTTTATGGCAGAAGAGACAGTTCTATGGATAAGCATAGAAAATCTATCTTCTCTAGCAAGAAAAAGGGCGGGGAGGAAGAGACCAACAATGAATTAATAAATTTGAAGCATTCATTATTTCCGACAATAATTGTTTCCTGTGAAAATGTATAAATAGGGTAGAGGAATTTATCTAATTATCTTGGTTTTTTATTGGGTGATCAGGGCAGTTGAAGGGCAAGTGCAGTAAAAAATATTTCAGACTTAGCATGGGAAACTGGCTAAAAGTGGGACTTTCCAATGAGCGTCCTTATATTGCAAAAGAACATGTTGACTCATCCAAATTAAAAAAAATCATTTAGGCGGAGGTAAAATGGAAAGTAAAAACTTCTCCTCATTTAGGGCTAAAACCCATCATTAAGAGAGAATAAAAAAAGAGAAGTATTGATAGCTGTGGCATTTACAGGTTCGTTTTTTTGTTTCTCTCCAGAGGCTTCCATAGAAGAGCCATTTTCATTTTTCTTGCTGACTCTAAGAGTTCTGGTGTTGCAGAAAATGCTTAAGCTTTTCTTAATTGTTACAGTTGCACAAAGAAATATCTGTGTTGTTACTGCCATTAGAACTGCTATCGGCTCTGTTGTGCAATTTGTTTTCAAAGGAGGTCTGGCAGGACGAGTGCTCTCATTTCTGACTTGCTGCTGCCCAGGGCAGTGTGTGACTGTGACAACATCTTTTATTGTTTCCAGCTTCCAAAAGGTAAGCCTCATACTTGCAAAGTGTGAGAAAAATCTCGTTTTGTCTTTGTTTTATTGAACAGCTGTCATGCTGTCAATGGGAGTTGTTCATCAACAGCCCTAATTGCAAAACCACCCTGTCCGCTAGCAAGGACATGCGAGTGTCTGGCAGGCACATAGACTGTCATGAAGGCAGTGGCTAAATCAACCTTTTTGGATTATCAGGCATAGTTCTGCCTCCAGGTAAAATTGTTTGTGCTGTGCCCAGGCCACAGAGGAAAACCTGTAAAAATCAAAATCTTTAGTGGTGTGAATAGATCTCTGCTGCAAGAGGGCAAGTGGAGAAGGCCATGCAGAGGAGGCCTTCTTGTCCTGCTGGGCTGAAAACAAGACTCTCTAAGGCAATATTAGACTCCAGTTTCAGACTTGCTTCTGGTGGTGTGATAGCTCAAGTCATTTGAGCTCTTATGGTAGCAGTGTGTGGAGGCCATGTGCTAAAATCACTGGAAATTATTATCTCAAATAGTCTTAATCCTACACAAGGAGAATACAGATTAAGGTTTGAACATTTCTACCAAAAATCTCTCAAAGACTGACTGTGCAATGTTTCAATTTTTGTACTCTTTTGCCTCTTGTGTATACAAATATACAGTTTGTATGTTTGTAGGTTATTGACGTAAAATTGTTTCTATTAGATCTCATGGCTTAATGTACATAAATTTCTTAAATGTATGCACTATATTGCTCACACCAGTAGAGCTGATTTAAACAAGTGTTTGCAAAGTGAGGTTTTGGGGTGGATGGTTAAGATTTTTTTATTTTTTTGCCATTTCAGTGAAAATAAGAGGAACTTTTCAAACACTGCGCAAAAACACCTAAAACATTTTCTTCCTGAAGGCAAAAAGTTGATTTACTAGACCTGAGCTCTATGTCTTGCTGTGCCAATGACTCACTGGGCACATCTCTGTGATTTGTAGCAGCATCATTAATGTCTGTGCAAGGTCTCCCAGCTTTACGACAGAAAGGCTATGCCATTACACAGGAGTAGCTCCAATCAGGTCAATGAATCTCCTCAAGGGAGCCAAGTTTCATCTGTGTCTGGATGTTGGTAGGAACATGAATTTAGGATACAGGATTTAAAGAACCTAAGGTGCAGAGTACCGACTGCATTGACTGCACTGCAGGGAGAAAGAACTTGCCAGTAGCTTTTTATGAAACCCTGCTTCACTCTCCTGCCTTAAAATTTCCTCTTTGCATTTCAGGGCCACTTGCTGCTGCATCACTGCCGTTGCTTGCACACACCCCTAATTGCACTCTGGTCTCAGATTAATTTTATGACACAGGATTTTACAACAGTGAATGTAAGACTAGCAGGCAGAAGACTCTTTCAATCATGAAATCACAGAAATTAGACAAAGAAAGACATCTTATTAAGTCATTTACTCCTTCCTAGTGCCAAACGATTGTTTTCTGGAGGACTTGAGCTCTTTGTCCAGTTACATTTCAAAAGGACTCAGCCACACAATAACCCACATAACACAGCTCATATTTTCATGGACCTTGCTACTCAAAAAGTTTTTTCAGAAAGTTCATCCTAAAGTTAATTTGACTTGTATCCTCCATTCTGATTCTTCTTCTCAGACCCAACTACAATAATCCTCTTTCCCTTCTTTCAGGGTCTCCAGGCCTCTGACCTCTCTACTGGGAAATGATTATCAGATGTGGCCCCTCCTGCTGTATCTTTTCTCTTGTGTAAAACCATACTTATAGTCCTGAGGGGACCAAACACACATACAGAATGTTACTTGTTTCTCCCCTAGCTATCAGATACCAGTACTGGCTGGTTGTGGCAGGAGAAAGGCAGACATCAAATTACAACAGCAAAGAAATATTCTGATATTAACACTTCAGTGTCAAACACTTGTTTGGTGTCAGCATGCCAAAATTTTTAGTACAGTAATTACAGCAATACACATCTCTTTTTTTAAAAGATTGTACAGTACAGTAGTTATCCACAAAAGGTATCTACAAACATATACATATATATATACATGTGTATACATATATATACGTATATATATATATACATATCTCTGTACACACGGATGTATGCAAAATAACACCACTGAAGATGAGTCACTTCAGATGGTAAAATGTCAAGATTTAGACCACCACATAGAGAAGATTTAAATATAAAACATTCAGGGTAAGAAACACAATTCCCTCAGAGCTAAAACTTGCTGCTTCAACACAAAGAAAGGCCTGAGGATATCTGTCCTTTGCAATATTCTGGCAATTTTAGTTGTCTTCTTTTTTTCCATGTCTGTCACTAGCAGTTGACAACTTGTCTTCCCACTCTGCAGATCCACACCTGGCAAAGCAGTGTCACCTGTCAGTCACTGCTCCAAAACATGTAACTCCATTCAGCAGAAGACTTTAAAGCAGCATGGGCAGAGAATTTCCTACATTTAAGATGTGTGATGAATTTTTCTGGTTGAAAGAGAAGAAACAACAAAAAGATAAAGGAAGGCAGGAAAGCAGTAAAAAAAAATATGGTGATTAAAGAAGACTCCTGGAGAGTAAAGGGTTAAACCTTCAACCAATTTTTTTCCTTCTTTATATATAGGAGCCAAGGGGATGGCTGATACTTTGCTACAACAGCAACTGATTCTCAGAATACGTGTTGGGAAGGGCAATCAGATATTCTCCTCTTAGAAAATAATTTCAGACATCATGAGTTGGACACAGTCTTTCCTGATGCTCACGAGGAAATCATGACAGACAATGAGTCCCCAGCCCTTCTCTCAAAATATCAAACCTGCCTGTTCTCTTCTGCAATTCCCACTGTGTCTGCTTTTGAAAACAGTCAAACTGCTTGCTTTGAGTTTGAGCTTTCCCCATCTGCTGACTTGCAGCTCTCTCTTTCATCCCCTCTCCTGCACAGAGGCCTCATGCTCCTGCCAACAGAAATTCCCACACCAGTGTTTCCCAGGAAGAGACTCCTTCCTACCTCTTTCTTAAAATATTTTTCCCTCCAGTTTTTCTGAGTAATACCCCAACCACAGCCTCTACAAGAGGAAAAGTGGTGAACAGCAACGCATGTCCAGCCCTGCTGTAGGGTTAGTGATTTTTGGGAGGGCTGTTACTGAAGGATTTAGCCACTCATAGAAAATTGCTTCTGCTTTGACTATTTGTGAGGAAGAGGAAAAAATACTTTTGAATGGACCTAAAGCTAGAAGGAAATTGTGTCTCCTTATGGATTTCCTACCTGCTAGGTGCTAATCTATTGACTGGTACCAAAGACAGCCTGGGGGAGGATTTTAAGGGGTGCACAGCAGAGTCAGTGCACAGAGGTCAGTGAGGTGCCTGAAGCTCCCCTCTGAGGGCAAATGGCATCCAGCTTCTGCACCCCACCACACCTGAGCTTGGGCACGGTACCTCTCACAGAGGCAGGTTGCTGTGAGGAGGTGATCATGTCTCCTCCTGATTTTGAGACTGCCAGGAGCTGGGACTCTCACTACCTCCCACAGTGGCAGCTTTTTCTGACTTATACTGTTAGTCTGACAATAACATTTTTCTTTAGTTGAGAACAAAAAATACAGTCTTGATAACCATGGTAGAGAAATTGCTGATCTTAGGGTTTAGTGCAAACTCACATATTTTGTCTACCTTCTTCTCTGAGGACAGCCATGGTGACACTCTCTACTTCTGATTTCTTTCCCTTTTTTAAATATTTCCAGTTAATTTCCAGTTAGTTAGATTCTGATTCCATAAATGTCTGTGTTTACCCATAGCCACAGCAGCAGCCCCCTTCCAGAAACAACTGATGCCTTGAAAAAAGGTGAATGCATGGAGAATACAACATTTAAGAGTGCCATCTCTCATTGTGAAACTCTAAAAGTGAACAAAGTATATATGGGATTAAATATCTTGTGGAAGGATTTAAGAAAAAAAACCAGCTGAATGAGACAATGAGACAATAACAACAACATCAGTACATTTTATCTAAATAAATATTTTACGTTGGAAGGGCAGATGCTGTCAAACTGTAAAGCATGAAACTTGCCTGAGGCCTTTGATACAAGATACAGACTTTTTCCAGAACACATAAACTAAGAGTATAAATTGATGTAAGTACTTTTCATCTCCCCGTTTTGTCCATGATGTAATTATTTTGGCAGTTAATAAGACATTCAGGGTTGCACCTCCATCTTTCTTAACTTGATACAGCCAACAGATAAAATAATCCCCCGCAACAATTCAACCCCGAGCTATGAGTCACTGTCTCTGATGAAGATGTGTCACTCTGTGTTATCTTGGGCACAAGAAACAGGCAGGGCTTTTTTGAAACTTTTTCACTGGGAATTAGAATTTCCTGGGGTGTTTATTCAATTTGTATGTATTAAGCACCCAACCAAAGGGTTGTTGACCTGTCTGTTCCCAGGCACTGAACTCTACAAAGACACAGTATCATGACAGATAAAGTGAAGGAGACTGGATTAATGGAGTTAAGGAGGAATCAAAGACAAAATAATCTCTCAAATACACACACACACACAAGTGCAGTTCTCCTCTCTTTGTCCTCACACAAGTCTCAAGGATTTCTCTACTAGGAGGGCAGAAGATATGCCCTAGATCCTAACCCTTTCCATTACAATAGACCCATTTCCTTTGGATCAGAACACATTGATTAAATATATATAAATTCATTTTCATGTATTTAAATCTTTTTCATCAGTTTTTTTTAATCTTTCCCATGTACCAGAATTATATTCCCTGAAGGGTTTAAGAGAGAACCAGTTTTAAGTACATACAAAGTAGATTCCCAGACAGAAGCAAGGCTCAAGCATTAGATGGACTATGAGCATCTCTATGATATTGCCTCTGCTTTCTTCCAGGTGAGAAATGAGTGATGAAGGGTTACTTAATGGAATACTTATGTGCAATTAGACAGGGTGGAGAAAGAAATTGTTGTCTGCTCTTCCCAAACTGTGTTTGTGATAGTTACTGAGAGCTCATATCATGTTATTTCCAAAATGGGAACAGCATAAACATGCATTCACAATAGGGACTTCAGACAACAGGAAGTTATTATTTGAAATACAGTTAGAAAAAACAGATGTTATGAGAACAGATAATAAATATACAAGAAGGAAGATCTGTGAAACTACCAGCCAGTCAGCCTCACCTCCATCCCTGGAGCAGATCATTCTGGAGATCATCACCATCACTTTTTTCTGTGACCAAGGGCAAGGAGCAATGCCCATAAACTGAAGTACAAGAAGTTCCAGCTCAACATGAGGAAGAGTTTATGTTGAGGGTGGCAGAGGACTGGAACAGGCTGCCCAGGGTAATTACAGAATCTCCCTCTCTGAAGACATTCAAAACCCACCTGGATGTGCTCCTGTGTAACCTGCTTTAGGTGACCCTGCCTTGGCAGGTGGGTGGGACTAGATGACCCCCAAAGGCCCCTTCCAACCCTGGTGATTCCATGGTTAAAACAAAAAGAAATAATTAATCCTGCTGTTACCAACACTGGTCCGGTATCGGTAACAAGTTATACATGGAAGCATGTGTAATTAGTACAAGTCAGTATGTCATACTGCTGAGCCCTCCCACTGCCTTTCTCTACTGAAGACAGGTGGAAAGCAGCATTGAGGCAGTCCAAAGCATGTGCCTCCTCTCAAAATTTACCATGTCCTGGTTGGTACTAGAAGCAAACTTCAATATCTGACAAGTAAATCTAAGTGGCTGAAAAGTGCCCAGGACATCATGATGGTTCTGAACAGTCTTCGCAAGGATTACTCTGCTGTTTTGCTTTTGTAACCTATACTGGGCTCTTCAGCATGCAGAAGGTTGCATTCACAGCCCTGTTTGAGGAGTTAATTCTGGAGAAGTAATACAGCTGTCTCTGAAGCATTTAAAGAAGCAAGAGACTACCATCCTCTCAGGATATCATACTGGATTCCTTTTGCTCCATAGCCATGCTGCTAACACTGATGAGTCCACCTCAGTACATCATTGAGGCAGTTTCTGTGGTTAAGCACTGGCTTCACCTGGCTGCATGCAAAAACCAGTGAAACCATTTTGCATCTGTTTTATGGAGAAATCATGAAGTGAGCTTGTTGCTTCTAAATGTGGTTGTCCATTTTCTCTGTCTGAATAGGAGTCCAATAGGCTGCTGGGCTAAACATGTTTGCCTAACATTTATAATGCATATCCTAATCCCTGCAAATGTGTTGCAAGTACTGTGAACTGAAGATTGACATACAGGCATGTTATATTCATAACCAAAGATCTGCTAAGCAACAAGAGAATAGTATGAAGTTGGGAATATGTATGTATTCTTGTGTATACATTTACTGCCTTAACCTTCTCCAGCTACATCCTGTCAAAAGATGCTCCACTGTAGGTGCCTCTGTTTTTGGTTTTGGGAATACCTATTGACCCATATCTTGCTTATCATCACCTGTTGTTAGAGGAGAACTGATACTTCTGGAGTAAACTTGCACAGCACATATCCCAGAAGGCTGATTTCTCCCAGAGCTTTTCATGGCTGTACAGAATAGTTAGCTATTCACACCAGGGTGGGAGCCAAGAGAGTGGAAGATTTCTGAAGCAAAGACTGGACAGCCCAAAAAACATAACAGAAAATAAGATAATCTGCAAATCAGCCCTGTGAAGTCTGACTAACATTACTGATAAGTGGTGTTGGAACAGAAAGAACAAAACCCAGCTATTGGATGGATCCACTTGGATGCTATTGGCAGAAAGTTTTCACAGCTGTCAATATTGCACCAGTTGGTGAATATGAAGAAGTAAATCCAGTGGTCTTCCTTTAGGGAAAACTCCCTTAACTGCTGATGGGAGGTCACACTCAACAGGATAAAAGCATCTGGATTTTACTGTTGGAGGTCCTTTCTGGAATTTTGGACAGCCTGCAATAAATGACATGATAGTGATGTGCTGTCCCAGGCTTTGAATGTTGGAGACTGGAAAGTGCTCTTGTTTCCCTTGACAGCAACTGGAAATTTACAAACTCAGCCTTGAAAATTGAGTATGTTTCTTTTTTATATTATTATTTTTTAAAAATTTCAATCCTAACCCAGCCTTTAAAAATGTCTAGAACAACCAGGTAACTAGTGGTCATCACACAGGTGTCACACCAAAGCTAATATGCCATGTATACTCTGATGATACAGCCAGAAATGTATGGCTCTCTTCCTTGAAACAAGCTTGTTTTCTGGAGCTCAGAGCTCTGGGCAGTGCTGGCTGTGTGTGCAGCCTGTTTGACAGCATGTGGAGAGCTGCAGACATGGAGAGAGAGTCACAGGGGTCTGGCATGAGTATGGTGATGCTGGTCACACCAACATGGCCTTCTGACTACACATTGGAAAAACAGGTTTCCTCAGTCTGGAGCCATCCTCAATGTGGGATTAGTCTCACCACATGGGGAAGGGACCTAGAGTGTACAGCAGGAATGGTGTGGATACTCTGGCTTTCTAAGCACTGCAAAGATGAGTGCAGAGACAACAAAGCAGTACTGTCATGAGTTCCAGGAGTCAAGCTCAACTTTGTTCCCAGCTTCTAGAAAGCAAAGACCTTGCAGGCATCTAAGGGTTGTTGCAAATCCTACACACCTGTATGCACCTCTAGTTCTGGCTCTACCTGTGGAACAAGCTCCTCCAGAGCACCTCTCAGGTTATATCCCCCTCACCTTCCTCCCTTCTCCTTGCACATTCTGAACTCCAAAGGGCTTTCCTCTTATAAACAGAGATGGTTAGGGAGACTATCCCAACCGAGGTAGCAGCTGGACTTTTGAATTAATCAGATTCCTTAAAAACAAGTCTCTGACCTTGCCTTACATCACTGTCAGTTGAAAGGGTCCCCAGTGGCATCAGTGAAAGTACCATAAAATTACAAATGGCTCAAAAATATCAAATGGGAAAGTGCAGTACCAGTTTTTCACAATACCAGAAGGAGCATTCAGTGAAATGACGAGGCAGTTGGTTGAAAGCAAAAGATTTTTCACTTAAAACATAGTGAAGTTACAGAGTTCATTGCACTGGGATGTTGTGGGGGTCCCAACATCACAGATTTAAGAAGGGATTAGATCACAGAGGAGAGGTCTGTTTGTGGCTATTAAACTCAGCCAGTGACTACAATCTCTGACTCCATTAAATTAGGCTCCAGTTCAAAGGCTACAGCAGGAGAAATATACTTTATCTGCTTTATCCATATCCTGAGTCTTTGCTTTTGCCCACTGTTCTCCAGGACTGAACTAAAAAGACTAAAAGGACTTTCATACTCATCCAGGATGGCAGGTTTTATGTTCTTATTCTGGATTTACAGCTCTGTCAGTGAGGTTGGAGCCTGGCCCACTATATGTGGTCATTTTTCACTCTGTTCATTTAGCTCTTGTACTACACTTAAAGCTTTGGGGGCAGAAAAAGACAAACAGCACAGGGAGCCCTGTCTGCCTGTTTGTCTGTTGAACTCATTTACACTAATTGCTTCAATGTACTGACTGATTTCCTTTTAATTTATAAAATATGCCTATCCCTGGCTCCCAGTGCTTGTGCAACAATGGGTGGGGCAGGGGGGGTGGAGAGGGGGGAAGAACCTTACTAAAATTTGTACCATGCTGAGATAGGTACACCGCAAAAGCATCCATGGAGAAAACAACCAGCTCCATAGAGATTTTAAAAAATTGCCCTTTCTTTGCAGCATGAAAGAAAATTACACTAGATTCTGTTAGTGCCAAGGAAAAGGCAAGTTATATCTGTAGGAGATTCAGAGTTAGGATGCCTGACTTCTGTGCTAAAGCATTACAAGTATATTCTAGAGTTACATGCATTAGTGTATATATAAATAGACAAAAGGAGCAAGTAGGATACAAAGAGGAACTATTAGGTGGGGCAAACAGCTGATGAGAGGGAATGGCAGATCTTAGACACAAATGTGAAGTTTGGGAGAGGCATCTCTGGGACAGCTGAGGCTCAGACTATAATCAGACTGAACAGAGAAAAAAAAGCAAAACCAAAAGCTGACAGTCTGAGGATCAAATATATAATGAGCAAGACAATCCAACAAACAGGTGTCATTTTCATGTAGCATAACCCCATTGCTCAGGGCACCAAGACTATCTATGTGCACATTAGAAATGTTCTGCATTGCTTCTTAACATACAGCCCACTCAAAATTCCCTTTTCATTATATCATTGCTTTTTTTTGAAGCTCAGAACTCAAATTTTAAACTGTTCTAGAAGCATGAACTTACAGATACTAGTACTCCACCAGGTCCCTTACCAGTTCTAACTGCTCTCAATTCATTTCATAAAGCTCTGTGGGAAAAAAAGATATACCCAGCAAAGAAAAGCTTTCTCTTTTCCATTTATGCAAATGATAGAAAGCGCAATATTCAATAAAGACAACAAGAAAAAGATTCCTTAAAATGTATGCATGTGATTTATACTTCATTCAATAAAGTCCAATGGAAGAAACAGAGTGGGAACCAAGACACCTAGTTCTGTTAGCATTTCTCTTTGTTCTTTGGCATATAATTAATTTAGTTTCAGTTTGTGAGTCTGTAGCTTCCCTGAAATAAAATGGTGATAATAACACTTGTTGTACTCTGTAAAAACTGCATATTTCTCAAGTATAAATTGCTCTATATAAGACAAATATAAATCCAATGTTATATCTTGGCCATCCTATCTACTAGTTTATTCCAAATGCTAACACTTACTTGGATATAATTTAATTCTCTGTAAGTCTTTCTACTGTTTTTCCTCTATTTAATTAACCTTGGATTAGCCCATGTAATTCAAATACATCAAAGTTTTCAAAAGAATTTTCCTGGGGTTTTTTCCTTCTTTAATTTTTCCTCTAAAAGCAATTACATTACTACTATAGGCAATTAAAATGGCTCCAGGAAAACTGAAATCCCTCATCCAAACAGGTGAATTGCACAAGAATGGGTGGAATGGAAACTTCACCTCCACTGCTTTCCATGGGAAGTGCCTTATTGGGATGTTTAAAGGCAGTAGGACCATGAGCTTTTCTTTTTACATTTGCTACATGTATTTTTTTTAAAGAAATCTTTCACACTTATCAGTAGCACAGTGGTAGATCAATAGTTCTGCCTTTGAAACCCCTTAAGCTGGTGCAGGCTGGCTGGCACAACTCACAGATCATACAAGTCAGAGTTATGGAAATGGAGCAGGTGGCATTTTGTACACAAAGCTCTGCAAACTCCCCAGGTGTGCCTGAACACAACTGGCTCTTCATGGGCCACTACAGGCACAAGACAGACAGAAAGTGTAAAAGCATCCATGAGTTTGGACTTCCACCTCCATGTTTAGAGGTTACTGGTAGCATTTTCTTAAGAGAGAGAACCTGGAAGAAACAGGGAGTGGATCCTGCCCTTCCCTGCTCTGATTGCATGGGTTACCAACTGCAAATGAGCTTCCGCAGACTGAAAGGAGGGGGAAAGACATCTCATTTCTCTGTGTCCTTGCTCCTCATACCACAACCAGCTGAGGACAATGCTTTGTTAAGAGCTGATAATATGCAGGAGCTAAACAAATGTCAATGTCACACAATCCACCTCATAGACAAGTATCAGATGCCATAATAGGAGCCAACAGCAGGGAGAAAAAGCCATGCAGTAAAATTTAGAAATTGAGCACACATTTTTACCTGGGATGGGTATAATTATTGTTTAAGGAAACTGTCGAGGGAACCAATGGAGATTTCACTTCAAGACCTTCTCATATCCTGACTGACTGCCGTGTTGAAAACACAATAAGCAATGTGCCATGCTCATTGCAGAAGGAACTGGAAGCAGTTTGATAGCACTTTAACACAGAGACTCCAATGAATTGAACCATTTCTAATGCAAAAATTTTGAGCAGTGAATACTCAATAGAGTTTGACTCAGTCACAAACCTCCTAGAAGAGAAAACAGATTATCAAGGGCTATTCTTAGAAAATAACTAAAACCAGCATATAGATGAAATACATAATTAAGACCAGCATATAAATAAAAAAGAAAGAGGGAAGATTTTGGTAAATGTGACCGGGTAGGGTGTTCTTAAAATATTCTTTAATATTTTTTTTCAGTGGAAGAAATTGGAGGATAGATTTCACAAGTTTCCCTCCCCTTACTTCCTTATGTGTCTTAAAGTAGTATAACAGCAACCTGACACCCAATGAGACATTTGTTAGAGAAATCTAGGATATGCCAAACTTTGTGCCAGACCATCTTTAAAATATATACGATGACTGTGACTGCGACTGACTTGCTATCTTTAGCAACAATGCTGCATCAATATTAAAACTTTTCCATGGATGAAATACTTGGGCAGCCACCCAAGGTATCACTACTTTAACTTCTATACAAAGATGACTTTCATTTTTAAACACTTAAGATATGAATATATTTAATTTCACACTGTATTGCTGAAAACAAAGATGGACAAGAGAAGGCAATGTCAAATAGTCCAAAATTGTTTCCCAAATGTGGGATAAGATAGATTTGATGTTTCAAGAATACCCTCTCATATATTAATGCAACATTAATGCAAATGAAAGCATTTGTTGTTTTCAAGTTTTTTTGAGAACACAGAACTTGCAGGCCCATGTGAGCTAATGCAATAGCGTCATTTAAAAATAAAATGAAAGGCTTAGAAAAACCTATAAAATGAGAGAATAATATATGTACAGCTGAGAGATCATTGTGCAATTTGATATGACAGACCCTTGGAAACAGCAGCTCAGGTTACAACTCTTACTGAAGCATTTTAATGGAATTTGTATGACATATGGTGAGATGTGAGCCATGTAAAACAGCTGGAAGATCCAAACAAGTCTTCTTATTTCCACTGCTTCAGGATTTTTTGTTCCTGAAGTAACTCTCTCACTCTTAAAAATTTGGAGGTGTTAAATGAATCCCCTGTACATGCCCAGAAGCAACAGGAGATGTGCACTAACCTCTCCTGCAGGAGTGCCACTGCCATCCAGATGAGGCAGGGAGTGAGTTAACCCTGTCAGTGTCTGGAAGAGCTGACGTGATGATGAGGTTTGCTCTGCAGATAGCCCCAGGAACTCCAGCAGCTTCCTTGCTCCCCAGGGGATTGCCATCTGACTTAGGAAGATCACCTTCCTGATGATGCAGTCAGTAGAGAGAGCAGTTTCCCAAGTTATCTATGTCTTCAGCAAGCCTATCTCACTCTACTGAAAACTTAGGCATTTACTTCAGAAGGACTAGTAAGTCAGCAACCAAATCTAAGTACTATATTCCTAATTTAATAAATGTATTATTGGTCAAAAAGAAAGCTGTCGTTCCTTCCTGCCCCCTGGAAACTAACTTCCTTACATACAATTTTTTTCCTGCCTGCTGTCATGCAGACATTTCTATCTGCTGTGAGACTTAGGTTAGCAGAGACTTCTGCATCTCTGACAAAGTCATCAAATCAAAACCACACACAGACTGAATTCAGGGGAAGCAAATATACTCCTTTAATTGCTTGTTTGTTCCTTCCCAACTGTCTGTACCACCTTGATGTAGATTTTTAGTTAAACTATAAATGTCAGCCTTGCATTGTCAGTTGCTGCCTAAATTGGATAATGTGAATTGCCACTTAGCAGTGGGTGCTCCAGGATGCACCAGGTCAGATTCACCTACATGAATTGTTTCTTATCTAGTATTCTGAATTTCTTTAAGACTCAGTAGAAAAAAACCAGGCACTTCAGAGCTTCATTTGTCTCTTCCTAACAGAGATATCTAAAAAAGGTCAGATGACTTACTCTATAAAAGAATTTATTTCCCTCTCTTGAGCCTAAAGTCACTAGTCCCAGTGTAGTCACCTAGACTGTAGATGGGGAAAGTCAAAGGAGATGGATTGCACGAACCATGCTCTATTTAGCTGTAGGCAGCAGATTTTTAGAGGCATTTGTCTTCCAAGATTTGGTATGAACTTAATTTCATCAATCCTTCCTACCAAGTGCTAAACTGTATCTTTGTGTGCTTAATACTTCCAAAACCATTTTCTTTTCTGAGCATAGGGGAGTGTGAGTCAGGGTGAGCTGGGAAGCCCGAGTCCAACAATTACATTTATCATGGAAGGCCCATATGGCTCTGACTGAGAGCTTGAGATGGGAGCTGCCAGCCCTTGCCATTCCTTGCCTTTAGCAGTATTCAAGAGTCTGGACAAGGAAAGTGCATTTAGAAGCCTGTGTTTCCCTGCTCTGCAGTGTGTCTGTTCCACAACACTTTGAGCTGTAAGGTGTACTCTGCACCTGACCCAAAATACCTCATGTGCCCCTTTTGCTCCTACAAAATTAACAGGCAGACAAGTCAGAGTTCCCCCCAGAGTGGCTCGCTGTGAGGGAGTGGGAGTTGCCTGCAGTCTGAATAGAGGCTCAGTGCAAGGCAATCAATGACAATTCTGACTTCAGATACCTCCTCAGACCACTGAGATCAGTTAAATACAGCTGTAGCTCATTTGACTAACAGTTTTTGGTTCCCAACAGCAGAAGAAGACAGGTTGTGCTACTAAGGGAAACACAAGCCATCTTCAAGGGAGTGCCTTCTCACTCTTCTGCTCCTGAGTATGCAAACTCCCTAAACACAATCACCTCAGTACCAACTGTGCCATGACCACAGATATCTTGTCCTCTAATCTAATTCCTGTATGGAATATATATCAACCACATTATGTCTTCTTGCTGGATTCTGGGACACCGTGTGGGACTTTCCTCATGGATTTCTTTGGAAACCATCACTACTTGGACAAGCCTTAATGTCATCCCTCCCTTTAGTTTCTGTATCTTATTCATCCCACTGTTTTTTATGATTCATTTGAGAAGTATATTGAAGCATATTAAGTAGCATTTTCTTTTCTTTTTTCTTCCCCTTCCCTTCTCTTCCCCTTCCCCTTCCCTTTCTCCTTCCCTTTCCCCTTCCCTTTCTCCTTTCCTTTCCTTTCCTTTCCTTTCCTTTCCTTTCCTTTCCTTTCCTTTCCTTTCCTTTCCTTTCCTTTCCTTTCCTCTTTCCTCTTTCCTCTTTCCTCTTTCCTCTTTCCTCTTTCCTCTTTCCTCTTTCCTCTTTCCTCTTTCCTCTTTCCTCTTTCCTTTTTCCTTTTTCCTTTTTCCTTTTTCCTTTTTCCTTTTTCCTTTTCCTTTTCCTTTTCCTTTTCCTTTTCCTTTTCCTTTTCCTTTTCCTTTTCCTTTTCCTTTTCCTTTTCCTTTTCCTTTTCCTTTTCCTTTTCCTTTTCCTCCAATCATTATTGAACATCTTTTAGTGCTAAAGGCAAGGTCAAGAAATCTTGTGCCTGTACAGCTGTTTTTTTGACCGCTACTCCATAGGATGCAAAAAGAGAAAGTTTCTTATTCCTGCTTCCAGACCTCCCTAGAGCATCTGCCCATGTCTAAGAGTGAAAAGTTTAAAATCCTGCCCTAATATAAACCAATGTGACTGTGAGGTTCTTTATTTATTCCCTACTCATTGTGAAATATAAGCAAAGTTTTTATTTTTCATCCTGTTTGATGCCTTGTTAAATTGCTGTCCAAGGGCAAATTCTTTTTGTCATCCAGACCTGTAGGGTTGCTAAGCACACACAAGGATAAAGATACATTCTGATTACTCAATACTTGTTTTACAAAATCTGCAGCTGAAAACAATATTGCGTCACACAGTCTACTTTTGCAATACAGGGTGGATACCTAAAATCCCAAATTAAACAAGTTTCAGCCATAGGTGTGTGTTTTGGAGTCATGCAGTTGTAGAGAAATGGAAAACTCCAGACTGTTCAGCATAACAAAAGGAGACATTAATTAAAGCTGTATAAAGGCCAGCAAAATGTTAAATCATTTAAGGAGTGGGATAATGACTATTTTAAATACATCAACTTTCCTGAAGAGTTTGGATAAGGTAATGTCTCCCATTTTAGGGCATATTCCATACACTGAAGTCACTAGAGTAATTCAAGAATTTAAATTCAAGTCAAAGGGCATTTTCAGATGTTGCCAATGGATTTTAGACACACCTGTATGACATGAACAGAAGTTGATGACAAGGTTACCAGAGATGTAAAGAACACTGATGGTTATTTTTGTCTTAGGCATTTTTTCAGCTCATGTGCTCACATTGTGTATGCAGATGTGGCATTCAGTTGGAGATATTACTCTAAGCACGTGACAAGTCTGAGAATATGAGGCTTGGGGAAGTGAATATTCAGACTGTAACAAGGCGATGCAGAATCAAGGAAGAGGTTTGGTTTGATTTATGAATAAGCAAGACATAAAGATGACAAGTCAACACTATAAATTATGTTAGAAGGAGAACAGCTTCTATGTAAATGGCACTTGGATGCCCAAACTATCATTAATCTTGGCAGCCATTTATAGGATGGGCTCTGTTTTCACAATGTTTCTCAGAACAGCAAACTTAATAAACACTTTGAAATGATTTGTGCATATAAGCTGGTAGGTAGGCAGGCTTTAGACTTTAAATTTAGGTGAAATAGCTTTCTTGTTTCCTGACCAGAAGTGCCATGAATTCAGGTGATCTTTGAATTTCACCTCACATCCCTAAAAATAAAACAGTTATAAAATTTGGGATTATGAGTCACAGAATGACTGTTACAACTGTGACCCACATTCTTGTAATGATGACTATGAAAGGAGAGAATAAGGAAACAATCTTGTCTGGGAATCTCAACTGGAAAACTAAAGTCCTTTGTTCATTGGTGATTAATCTGGAAAAGGGAAATTATGACTTGCAAAGAAAACTATTGAAGAGTTACAGGTTACTTCTAGTGGATCTGTCCAAGGATTCCCCCACTAAAACAGGGCAGTGAATATTCTCTCAATCAATAAAGAATTTGACAAAACTGTTCTTGCTTTTGGTTCCAGAGAATTTTCCTACAATGTTTTAGTACCATATTCTCCAAAAGAACTGGATGTTTCAGATGACTGAAACTTTTTAGGGAATAGGTATTAAATTACTTTCAGTGGAATCTTGGCTGTAAAGGCTGCAATCATACAACCATGAAACAAGAAAAAAAACTACTTGGCTTTTTAAAAAGTCTACTCTTCAATTTTTTTATTACCTGCAAAGGGGGAAAGGCAAGATCATTTTTAGAAAAAGTTGATACACTAACATCTTTGTGTGCAAAGCTGAAGAAAGCCATCAAACATAAAAAACCCCAATCCCCAAACCAAAACAAACCACCATAAACCCAGCCTTCAATAAAACATTTTTAAAGTGACTCCCACAACATGAAAGAGAACAGCAGCCTGAATTATTGGTAATGTATCTAGCAAAACATCCCACTCAGAGTTTGTGAAGTGCTTGGAGAACAAAACAAGTACCACTGCACTGTAGTCAGTCACAATCTGCAGGGAAAGGAACAGAACAGAACTCATCGTGATTTAGTAGATAATTTACCACTGGGGTAGACTTTAAATCTCACTCCTGACAATGTGTCATGAAGAAAGTAGAAAATGTTGGTGCCACCTATTGGTAAGAAATGAGATTTGGAAGTTATTCAAGCTAATTTGCATAAATCCAAAGAAAAGTGAAAATAAACTGACCATGTTTTACTTCATGATTTAGGAGTTTTGAATGCAGTATCTAGAGTGAACTCTTTACTTTGGCTTCCATTCTGCAGAGACTTACATGTGTGTTTACCAATGAATTACAAATTACCTGTGCTTGCAGTTAAGAAGAAGATGAAGAATTTAGGTTGTATTTCACTTCAGTTTGCTTGCAGTAAAACTTGACTGAAACACCCAGCACACTAGGAAATGTTGAACAGGGAAATGGGTTACTGGACCCAAAATATGCAGCTTTGCCAGCCAAATTTCATTGGGTAGTACATCCCCTGCAGAAACTCTGGAGGTGGTATGTTCGGCATAGTGCATTGACACTGTGGCCATTCAGTGGTCTGAAAGGAAGATTCTGTTTAACTCTGCACACCCCATTTGCCATGCATCCTGGTGAGATAGCCTGGCTCAGAGCAAGAGCAATCCTTCTTACTGCACAGAAGTGACCTTTACTACGTTATGGCAGTGCACCAAGTTCTGCTTTAGTTCGTCACAGTACTAGCCCTGGAGTTGCAGGGGACACATTCAAGGCACATGTTGGTGTTCCTTGATGTTTGCTGCAGCAGTCTGTTCCTGCAGATGCTGAAGACAGGAGTGCTTTGGTATGCAGAGATCTTGACTGTAGTAGTGGTTGAAGACACATTTTATACACAGTGAATCAAGCATCTGCTGCCACTGCTAAAAGAAGGCTGGCTTGGAGCCCCTTGCAATGACTGACGACTGGTGCTGTGATTCCTCAAGAAAAAACAGGCTCATATATGAGATTTCAGGGCAGCAGATGAAAGTTTTTAATAGGTATACTCACGCATCTCCTAATATTTGCTTCTTTTATCAGCATTGTCTGCAGTCAAAAAATTAGTAGACATTACTAAAAGCTTCTTTGCCAAGTATCAGAAACACTGGAAGGATAGAGCTTTAGACAGTCATTTACAGATTTAATTTCAGGGTTAATTTACACACATAGCTCACTACAGCAGGGTATTAAAATCTTCTTGCAGGTCACCTTTGTTGCTGGCAGTTTTATATATTATGCGTGTATAAATCCTTCTTGAACACAGTTGAATGAAACACTAGAATGAGACTGGAGCAGAAGAAGGATGGTGTAAAAGCACTGAGATACGATTTAACTCTTTCCCCTGTCAAGTGTGTTGTCACTCACTGTGTTGTGATTCACCTTTGCTGATGCAAACACTTCTTCCACTCTTTGTCCTGCCTACTTAGACAGACACCAAGACTGTCTCTTACATCATTGGAACACATGTCATAATGTAATATCACCTCTTTGCACCTGAGAATTCTGGGCACAACTATTATTAAAATCTTATGGGTAATAAGCAGGAGATTACATTATATAGCTAACTATGGATCTCTTCACGTCTTACATATTTCCAGTTGTAGGTGATCATCTTAGAGAAATTTTGAAGTATAACAATATATCTATATTAAGAACAAAGAAGTCATTTGACTTAGTATTGACAATTGAACAGATCTGTGCCTTTCCCAGGTTATAAAATAATCCCTGTTAGAGAGGCACATTCACTGTTAGTGATGCTCCCACTGTGGGTTGCCTGCAAATGAGCACAGACCTGTTAAAGCAAACTGTATGTTCAAAAATGCCATTGTTTAGCAGGAAGCTGGAGAGTTAATCTAATTCTAAGAACTATCAGTTTCTTTGTTCCTCTTCCTCACACCTGCTTCATCCTGGACTGTCTGCTGAGAGACATCTCAGACAGCCAACAGAGCAGTGAACAAGGAACCCGAAGAGCCTGGAACACCAAACGGAGCAGAAGCAGCCAGAGCCAGTTCACACGTATCAGTCAAACCCCAGTTGCCTGAGGCAGCAAAATGTTTAGTGTCTGTTTGTTGTGCAAGTGACTGCATGCTGCAAGAAGCCTTCATTTCTCAGATTGCCCATAAGGCAGTGAAACCCAGCAACTGTGACGGTGCAACTAATGGGGAAAAGCGTTGGATCTTCATTACCAGACCACGGCGTGGGTTTTCTATATGACAACTCCATGTTTTTCCACAAAGGAGCTCAGGGAGAGAGTTCCAACACTGCAGTTATCCTTATCCTGGCAGCTGCTGTGGATACAGATTTCCCAGTAGCACAAAGTCAGAAGGGAAAAAAGCTGCAAATGTAAAGGCTCTTTCTCCTCTCTCAGCAGCCAATAAAGCCCGAACCAGTCTCCACTGAAGTGGCCCTGCCAGAGGCAGTAATTGGGAAGAGCTTGTTCTGTGCCAGCCAAAGATACAGGAAAGTCAGAGGAGCTGTTGCAGAGCAAGCGGGGCCTAGGTGGAGCAGCTAACCCTGGGGGTATGTGTTTTTATTTGTGCTTTAACCAGATTGCAATAGAGGAAACATTGCAAGCACAACTGCACCTGCTGGAAGTTTGCCTCAGAGCTCTGGCTCCAGCTGGTTGCCACGTGAACAGCCAGGGAGCTGAGCAGTAGCAAGGGAATGGGAGGTCACTGCCTTTCTTATTCCCACAGAATTTCATTGCTGTGCAATATGCCAAAGTTCATCCTGGTTTAGGACAACTTTTTTTTTTTTTTCCCCTGAACCTTGACATTCTACATAGTAGTGAAATTCATTTCCCAGTCAGCTCTAAATGAGAACTTTAGTGATTTAGTCAAGTTCTCACAGAAAATCTGTAGCAAGCCTGGGAATCAAACCTGTATCTTTCCCTCACAATTTATATTTTTTTCCTACTTCTCAGATATCTGTCAGCTGCACAGTGAAGAAAGAAGGTAAGCCCACTTGTTCATTTCTAGTGGGAGATTTCTCCCTGTACTCAAACCTTTTCCACTTTTTTCCAAATTGATTTATCTGATAATGTTTCCACTGGCTCCTCCAGGAGATTATTTCTAGTATAATAAAGGCCACTATTAGGAAAATTCACAGGTTTGCAGCTTAGATTATCTTTTAGTTAGTTTCATCTCACTCTTTTATTACAATTTAGTAAGTACAACTTTGCTAAATTTCTTTTACCTACTCACTATTTACCTGCTAGCTGATTGTTCCTATTGAGGCTGATATTAATCCAACTTCCTTTTTGTTATTCCCTCTTATTTCAGTATCTCACAAGAATTTCTATGCTATAGGGAATGAAACTCCTCTGGATTTCAGGGGGCTGTAATCTGGAAAACTGCAGACCAGTGAGTGCATCTTCACACACTGTGGTGGAAACCATAAGTACACATGAAACTATATACAAATGATGAATCATAACGTTGAATAACACCATGAGCATGTAGAAACACTCTGTGTACTTCTGATTGTGAAATCAATTTAGTGATTTCACAAAAAAAACCTATGAGGGAATCTTTGGCTTTAGAGCAGAATGAAATTACGTACTTGTGGATAGGTCTGGGGTGATACACACAAGAGCACTGAGACTGTTACAGTGACCTAATCCTCTTAGTTTGCCTTTTGGAGAAATGCTTGGACCTCAGTCAAACTTACTTAAGCTATTTCATTTACATCCAATCTACAACAGTTATGCCCAGCCCAGTCACAGTACATTTTATTTTTCTAGATCTTTCCATGTTGTCAAACTGGGTGCTGAGTTCTTGCCATTACTGTATCTATGTTGAAATCCTCTGTCTTACCAGTCTTCAGAGCTGTGTTAAGAAGCTGATAACTGGTCTTCCCACACTTTATTGGTTTCAGTTCACTGATACATGTTTAATAATTTCTTTAAGTGTCAGCATGAAGATAATCTTGGGAGAGTTCTAAAATTATTTCCATTTTAAAACTGAAGAAGGGACACAGAGAAAATAATGACCAGGCTTACAAAATCTGTTAGACACCTATTCAAATCAAACAGCTGAGTCCTGTTCAATCCCATCCCATCTCAAGGGTGAATACAGATAAGGGGCAGGCACATTGGAGGTGCCTGTTTTTCTCCACTGATAATAAAGAGAGCCTAAAAAACCAGATACTTCAATTAAATAAGTAAAAGAGAGGTAGGATGAAATTTAGATTTTCAAAGTCATCCAGGAAACACATGAAGAGAGAAGGAAGTTCTGCCTAAATACCCCAACATGGATTACCCCTCTTCTGAGTTTATTGGAATTTTGGTGATTTATACACAGCAAATGCACATTTGTTTATGGATATGCTGTCATTCCTTATTTACATGCAGAAATTTAACAAGAGTCCCCAAGAGTTTAGAATGAAATATAAAAGACAACCCAATTCCCCAAACCATCTGCAGTGTAAAGAGAGTGAATGTTGTAGAAGATGAAGTCTGGGAGTATGATTTGCCAAAATGAAAATGCCTTCTGAAATAATTTCCAGATTGTTCTCGCTACTGCTTATAAACAGGAAAGGTATACAATGTTAAAATAGTGACTCACTTGAATTGTGTACTAAACTCTGGAAACAAAGCAGGCAAGTCCATGTGGAATAATTCACTGTAATTATTCTTTGATGTAAACTACATTCCAATGGGTGCTGAAAGTGATCTATATATGCTTCATGGTATTCACAATGCTGCTTTCTGCACACAAAGTTAATTTTTACACAGATATTCAAAAAATATTTTGAATAAGGACAAAATAGTTAAAGGGTCTCCCACAGATAGTCCTCAGGAAAGAGGATTGACCTGTTCCAGATCAATGTCAAGTCTTTTGGGTGGTGTTTCCCCTTTGCAATGTAGCAATTAAGGATTACAATTTGAATGTTAAATTTAAAATGCATTAGTTTGACACAGTGGAATCTCATTAGACATAGTGAATACAAGCAAGACATTGTGTAGGAAAAATACACTTCCCTACATCCCAGTAATCAGTCTGTGAAAAGTATTCTGAGAAATATAGAGGAAGCCGACAATAATGTCTTTGCTAGAGATCCAGCTGTCCTTCTACGTTTATTACTCTGGCTCTGAAGTCAGTGGGAAATCTGCCAGAATAAGAAAGGAGCTAGGACTGCAGGACCTGGTCCTTATGTGTAAGCTTAATCATTTTCTTCCATCTGCTATGGATCAGAAATGTGGACTCTGAGCAAAGGCTGAAGGGGAGGGGGGGATTTTCAGAGGTAATAGGCAACAGACGTGTTTTTGATGGCAAAGGAAAGAGCTGTGCCCTCCATTTAAATTACCTGCCTGTGATTGCGAAGTTATACTATTCTACCCATACAAGATCCTTAATGATTCTTCAGGGAAATTCCTGAGAATGGCAGAAGTGAATCATGAAGCTCTTGCAATTGTCAACAGTCTTCAGGAGACTGCTGGAGTCCAGAGAGTGCTCTGCAAGGATTTATGCCGAGCAGCACTACCAGGATGCATTCCAAGGCTAGTGGGCATTTTAGTGCACTGGGGTTTTGCAGCATCAAGCAGGAAATGGGAAATTTAAAAAGCATTTATAAAGGGTAGGAGAGGCTGGAAACCACAATTAAAAAAAAAAGAATAAAAATCACACCCTGATTGGTATGAAAGTATGTAGGATCCATTCAGAAAAAAATCTGATGAAGAAACATTAATACAGACTCCAGAATTACAAGCTGGGATGAATCAGAGCATTTCTGGCCTGCAGACAGTGCTTTTATTAAGAGTTATTGCTCAGTGTAAAGAGCCAAAAAATGTGCTCAGCTCTGTATGAGCTGCAAATAAAGACAATCCCTGCTGGAGGATTTTTCAGTCTAGGATGCTGGTCCTAAGTACTCTCTTCACAACCCACTGTCTATGCAAGAGCTGGTTAACTCTCATAGGGCACAGAAGTCCATCCACAGCAAGACTGTCACCACAGGACATGTGACAGACATGTCAAAACCTAGGTGCTGGTGGGACACCCGATGGCCCAAGGATTCTCTGTGATAGAACATGAGTGAAAGGCACTGCTGGAAGGTCACACTGCCCTTAAATTGGCAGAATTGCTTCCTGGAAGATCCCCTCACTTCCTGCTGACTGCAGAAGTTCCTGAGCTCAAGCACACACCCACCAATGCTGTGTGCCTGATAGAAGGAGACGGATTTTCCTTCCATGGTCTAATGGTGAGGTTAATACAGCATTTTTGACCAGACATCTTGAATAAGTGTGGCATATACCCAGGAAAAAATCCTGTGACAAAAAGGATCATCCAGTAACAGTGAAAGGACAGTCATTGAAAATGTTGTGGGACCTCCTTGGTCTATGCATGGTTCCCAGGCAGAGCAGAGAGACTTCAGCCTTCAGGGAAATCTTGCAAGAATAACAGAGCAATAATAAAATGCAGGGCTTTGTTTTTAGTTCACATGGGGCCCCAGTAGAAAAGTTGAAAACCTGCTGAAAGAGCGTCTTATGAAGCATTATTAATAAGTTATGCATTGAGTCAGTGATTACAGCAGCTCCTGAGAAGAATTCTTAAAATAAAAATGCATTCATTATTATGTCCCTGCTCATGCTTCATGCATCCTGCTCCTTAGGTTTTTTTTGGTTTTAACATCTTTTATTCAGATTACATAAATGCAGACAAGCATTAGTTCTTTGTTTTATAAATGGATTAAAATATTGCACACAAATATGTATATATATGCATATCTGAAGTTGACTGAGAGATAATTCATTGACACAGAAAGAATTTGTTTTCTGTACCTCCTACAGTCAGTTTATTTATAACTACTATTTGTGTACCTAGGTTATGTGAGCATGGTGCTCTGCCAAAAAAATTTGTATTCAGCCTTTTCAGGCCCTCATATATAAGCTGTTCTTGAGAGTGAAGACTCCCAGTTTTAGACAAAAAATTGCAAAAATCCAGTGGCTTGCATTACCATCTGCTCAATCATCTTTTCTGGATTGTAAAGTGGAAAAAGTTGGATTTATAGAAACCACATGCAAAGACTCATATTTAATTCTGCCAAGTTTTGCTGTCACAGCAGCCTTAAAGCAGATATGCAAGCCACACAAAACTCAGTCACTCTCCTGGTATTTCTGACAAGGATATATAATCAGGAAAGTGCATCTTTTATTATAAAAGTCTCCTGATAACCTAAAGTGATTAAAGTAATCTTTTATTTCCCAGTAGGTTAGTCCTGTTGAGATGGATTGTCTCACCTTCACAGAGATCTGGCATAAGTCCTGCTTGAAATATAAGGGACACAGGCAAATTTATAATACACAGGTCAAATTCTGCAGTAATTTGGAAATTTGGTCCAAAAACTGCTCCAGATGTTCCTGTTCCCTATTCTGTTTACTATTTCTGTACCAAAGTAATTGAAGCAATGAATCTTGGATCACAGCAAATATCATGTTCGTTTTGTATTCCAGTAAGTTCAGGATACAGTATAAGGATCCAGAGTGAAGAACAAAGGTAAAACATTGTAAAAGAGCAAAAAAAAAAAAAAAAACCATCCAGCCATGTCACATAAGGCAGAATTGACTCTTTTAATTATTTTTAGCAGTGTCTCAACTTAGAAAATAATCATACTGTACTACAGTATTAAGAGAATTCCTGGTCAGAACTGCTTGCATTTTTGCATTCAAAAATACAGGTAAAGAAATGGCTCACAGTAACTCGACAAGTAGCAGATGCTTGTCCTTTTCTGAGGACAAGATCCAGGACTGGCAACACCTTTTCTAGCATAGGAGGAAGAAATATTAAGTGTCACTTTGTTAATAAAAGACTTCTGGCTGGAGCCCAGTGAGGCTGATGGTAGTCATTCCTTGTGAGTATTTGTGATGTTTTTAGGAATACTTTCACACAAGGAGAGGAGGGGAAGAACTCTTGCAGAATGTCCTCTGCTGCACTTTATTTAAAAGGAGGCTTCAAGCCCAACTCTGAAATGATTGTTATTCTACTCAGATGTTGTCAGAAATCACACAACATTTCCTCATCAGCTATGTTGGCAACAGCAGACATGGTGATGTATATTTGAATTTAAAGCTACATTTGTTTTAAAAACAAAGTGAAAAATTGGATCATTGAACAGACGTGATTTCCAGTATTCAGGAGAGAGACTTCATCTCTTTTTCTTCTGTAACAATGCAATTTTTAAACCTCCAAACCTCAATCTTGCTTTGCATTCATATGATCCACTGAAGCCACAGAAATGTTTGCTATGAATCAGATCAATGGTCATTGTTATTCACTCTTGTGCAATAACAAGGATCCGTGCTAGATGTTCCAGAGGAAGGTGTCATCTTTTCTGAGCATGGGATTAGCTTTGCATGCTTTATGTCACGAAACTTGAGGGTCAAAACCTTTTATAAATATTTATCCTGGTTTGTGTAAATAAGACTGACATTCTTCTTTCCGTGGTTGTGTAAAGAGTGAGCGAAAATTCTCTTTGAAGAGCCAAATTATAACCTTGCTCTCACGGCTGTGATTTTGTGGAAGACTGGTCTTTTTCTTCATCGTGGCAGGGAGAACAGTTCCCTTGACTTCACCAGACATCCACGTTCTGCTGCCATTTGAGCATGATATCCAGATCTTCCCTGCCTCTCTATTCCTACTACATACCATCAGCCTGAATGAAAGTTCAAACCAAGATTTAGGCTTCAGTCTACTGTTAGTTTCACTTCATTCCCGATTTTATTTTTACAGTGTGAAAGGATTAGACTGGTAAGATCATGCTGGTGGACCTGACTGAGGCTGGGTATCCATGCAAGATGTTCTTCCTGTGAATTGCATAGTTCTGCCAGTAACAAGCCTGAGAAGAGTGTTTGATCTGAAACTTCAAGAATTCCTAAAGCAAAAAAAAGGGGAAGGGGTTATAGCAATGACTTGTCTATTTCATGGTTATGTAACTCATCTTCTTCAGGGTCATAAGTTTTTTGTAAGACTTTTTGTCCCTTGTCCATTCACATGATGTGGAATATTTTAACAAAACAGTTGGATTGTATATTCTTCAGCTGTCTCTCTCAGATTTGTGTTACAGTCATTGTACTTAGGGAACTTCTTGCCCTTCCAGAGGAAATTTTTACATGTATGATCTAAAAGTTTTAGATAGAAGTATTAAGAGGACTGTCAGGACTTAAAAGTGGAAGGACAGGAATGGTAGGATGTTCAATTCTAATAGATGGATCCTGTCCCATTGTGACACAGGGCAGTCTCACAGCTTATCAAGGTTAAATTCAGATTTTTAAATAAGGGAATAAAATTTGATCATGGGTTCAACTTAGTGTTGAGGAATACATTCAGTGCATGTAGCTCCACAAGCAGCTGCAGTGTGAGCTGCAGATTGAGCTCTGGGGTGTGGGAGCCCCACGCCAAAGGTTGTGAGCTGCTGACCCTTTGCATGACAAAGGGCACAAGCCTGTGGCTTGGCAAGGGGACTGGACATTTGGAGACAGAGCAGGGGCTGAGGGCTCTGGCAACCTGGGACTGTGGGTTGTGAAAGTCCAGGGTTTCCTTCATCTGGGGTCCCTGCTTGCACTGTATCAAGATTAAGTTATTTCAAGGATCCAAATGTCTGAGATTCTGCTGTGGGAAACCTTGGGTCAGTCTGGTGAGGGGTCCTTGTCTGACTGTGTGAGTGTGGGAGTGCAGCTGCAAAGGGGCCTCAGTCCCAGCTCAGGTGACGTGAGATTCACTGACAAGAGTGGCTCCTGCGTGGTCAGACAGGGAAGTTTCCTTAACATTGGGTTTGGTGGCTCTCCCTGAAATGCACCTGGATGTTGCCTGATATTTTAAAGAACATTCAGAACAGCAGAATAGTGTATCACATTTCCTGTCCTGTTGATGGAAGACTTGCCATTTTATGTTTGAAGGAAGATTTCAAAAGCTCCAACAAGTTTGCATAAGAGACTCACAGAAATAGAAATCTACTTTTTTAACAAAGTAAAACATAGTGTAAACAAAAATGAAAGCAGGGATTCTTCTACTGCCAGTGTGTATAAATCTGCTATTTCTGGTACTAATCCATTCTTATTATTAAATATAAATAAGGTTAAAATAAGTATGGAGTCCTGAAGGATTTGCAAGCTAAATTATATTTGTGTGGATATATGAAAATAAATACAGACAAAGAAAAAGCAGACAACCTCTAAAATTGCCTCTAATGATTAAAAGTAGAGAAATTAATTCATCTGGTAGGAAACATTAGGATGTGTATAGCTCATGTGGCACTGAAAATAAGGAAGAGAAACGTATATAGGAGACTAAACCTTAATATAACCAGGCAGTATGCAATAGTGATAGTGCTGTAAAAATAGAATTATTGAATTCATGAAAGACAACTTGCTAGCATTTAGAATTTTAAAAAGATGAAAATGAAAAAAAAAAATCTGACTCTTAGTCTACTGATGCTATTGAAATAGGAACATGAAATTCAGTTCCATTTCTGGGAATCAGAAATAAAGTTTTCATGGCAGAGTGGCTGGAGAGCAGATTATAGTAGGCAATGTGGAGTCCAGTCTCTGTTTTAACATCTTCTGCAACCTGTTGCTAAGCTCAGTCCCTCAGTGTGCCTATGTATGAAAATGGAACATTTTAAAAGACATATTATGAATTTTTAAAGGCTAAATATGCAAAATGAACCTTCTGTTGGTTTTGACACTTAAAAGACTACTGCACACCAAAACAGCTGAGCACTCTACTACAAACATATTCAAGGTCAGGTTGGATGGGGCTCTGAGCAACCTGATTTATTTGGAGATCTGACGGGTTTGGGCTAGCAAACTTTCAAAAGGTCCTTCCAACCCAAACTATTATATGTTTCTATGAGTGCAATCTCTAGAAAACAACTTCACATAATTGCATTTTCTCAAGTATTGATGTGCCCCTCTTCAGAAAATATCACCTCTGTGGTGCAAATGGAGGCAGCACTAGAGCACTAATCAGTCAGCACCATGTATCAGTTCTGGTGAAGAATTTGCTGGGACTCAGCATTGTCAGTCAAGTCTGTGCATTCAGAGTGATGCTATTTTTTTCTGCCAAAGCAAGTCCAAACTTGCCAAGGATTTAGTCTGTTAACATGATACTATTGAGAACTGAAACTCATTCAACATTGGCCAACTCCTTCCAAAACAGGGTTCCATGTGTTGGTTTCTGAAATTTAATAGGTGGCAATAATTACTCTCTAGCTTAGGTTGTCTATTTAAAATTGCCTACTCTTTCTTAGCACAGCTCCTTGTTACTGGCATCACAAGACATGTTTGAACTATTCTTTTATCCACAGGATTTTCTGAATATGTAAAACATTTTGGATCTGATCCAAAATGGCTGGATTACTTGTTGAGTTCCAAATCTTGTCTTGACATATAAAGCTGAAAAATAAAAAATTTCAGAGAATTTTTCAGCTGCAAATGATTCAGCTTCCCATTTTCAACTAGTTCTAAATTATTAAGACCTGTGTATAGATTGTTCTTATTCTGTCTCTGATAGGGTATATAGATTTTGCACCAGTTGTTACTGTAATTAAATAATTCTTATTACATTGAACTAATTCAATTATTTGCCATACTTGCCCTTGTGCCTTTGAATGACCTCAAAGCACATCCACTAACCTAAACACATTACTGTATGTAGGAGATGCAAGGCTGCCACATAGAGCTTTGCAAAAGGACACTATGAAGAATGATGAAATGTTTAAAAAATGTCTTTACTGCTCACCCCAAGCGTAGAATGAAACATTTTTTTTCTATAAAAATTAAAGCAATTTTATGTCCATTTTAAACAGCAATAGCTGGTGGTTTCTCTAATGTGTGCTTAAAACCGGGTTAGTTCCCACACCACAGAGTGCTAGATATATTCTGTATCTCTCTTTTAAATAGGGTGAAGAAAGAGGGAGAGAACTCAGGGTTTCAGTTTCACAATTATCGTTTTTAAGGACTTCTTAACAGGCTGAAGGAGACATCATGTTCTTGTTAAATCTACCAAAGATGAGCAGGTTTAAATCTATACACAGCTCCTTTCTCATGCATTTGAGAATCAGATCCCAGTAACCTGAGTAAGCCTTACAGATTAAATTAATACTAGTAAAATTAACTCATTAATTACAGAAGGATAATAACCAACCATACTGTGCACAGCTTTGGGTGAAGTCTGCCAAGAGAACTATTTCAGTTGGTAATACACTATTTTGCTCATCCCGGGTACTGTTGCAGACATGTTTTGTGTGTCTGGAAATTCTGTCTGTTTCCTCCTATATCTAAAGCCCCTCTAAATTAGTGGAGGTGGTTTGAATTAGGTCTGATTTGTCTTGATTCACACACTGGTGAATAAGTAACTTAAAATTATCTCTGAAAATACTGACCCCACTAACATTCTGAAAGAAAAATCTGAAAAAAATCCTATAGAACAGGCTTATACCAGAAATGCTGGACTGTGTATTTAAGATAATACAAAATATTAAACTCTATATGATATATTTGTTTCATCTGATTTGGGATTCAGAACCTGTAAGGAACAGAAGCAAACTCAGTGTAAGCACAATGTTTTATAAAAGCAAGGAACAAACAGAAATAATGGTAGGAAAACACACTAGTGTGACATATCACAGAAAGATCTCTGGCTAAAGCAGAGACCATAATCACAGATGATCATCTCTGCATGTGCTCTCAGCTACTGTGTGGAAGCTAAAAGCCTAATGCAATTTTTGGATGCATAAATGGTGATATCTAGAAATTAGGAAATGACCTTTTTCCTGCACACAGAGCTGGCAAGATTTTTACCAGAATATTGTGTCCATTACTAATGTGAAAAAGTGCGGGAATCATAGAACCTTCAAGAAGTTTTCAAAGAGAGTCACAATTTGGTGGTTTTTTTCCCCAGAGAATGAGCTCAATCTTCTCAGCAACTTAAAGAAAAGGCTGAGAGAAGGGAAAGCTTGATTATATGAATATAGGATGCTCAGATGTGGCAGAATTATCCAAAAGAAAGGGACTATTCTGCAGAGAAATTAATAACAGGAACTTTAGAGCTAGAAATTGAGGTTAAACAGATTCATCCTAGCAATCTCACAGTACAAGGGGTGAGGACAGCCCTGGAGCCACTTGCCAGAGAAAGTGGTGACTCCCCAGAGGGGTGAAATTTGTCTGTAGCTGCATCCCAGAAGTTGCTCCAACACACTGGAAGGATGTGAGTTTGAGCTCCTGACCTGATCTAGGCTATAATCCTGATTTTCTGCATCCTGTAGGCCAGGATCTAGACCTGAAACTGGTGACTATCCTGGGATCAGTCTCTCCTCCTCTTTCAGCAATTAGGTTTAGATGTCCAATGTAAGAGGACACTCATCTGTAACACTGAGCAGAAGAATTCTACTTTATTTGGGCCTTATTGGCCTGCTCTTTTTTGCCTAGCTTAGCCTGCTCCTGAGGAAGGTGTTTTGGGTTTGGCTGCAGTGGGTGAGAGGAATCCTGAAGTTAGAAGTTAGAGTGAACTCTACAGCTGTGAAGATCTAGCCCATGTTCTCTAGCTACCATCCGAATATATTGATAAAACTATCTAACAGAAAGATCAAGGGAAGAAAGTATTCCTTTCGTCTCTATTTTTGTGGTACTTTGTAGCAATTGTTCTATTTCACTTTCTAAATGTGTGTAGCACCTAACACAGAAAGGCAATAGGCTTCACTCGAAACAACCCAACAACCTTTTAATATATATATATGTATATATCCATCTATATCTAAATAATCTATATCTATACCTATACCTATCTATCTGTATATATCTCTAATGACAAGCAAGTCCATTTAAAAAATATTATTTCTTCAATGCAACATGAAAAACGTTGGTACTTAAAGCTGTATTGCAATATATAGCATGCATATTGATTCTGACATAATGTATAGTAACACTGGTTCACTGCAGATATGACAAAGTGATTTTCATATTACCTTTGTTAAATGTGATGCACGCACACACCAACTTTTATTTGACTGAGAAATTACATTGATTTCCAGAATAAGATGGATGTAGTCTTTGTAATCACAAATGGTCATGGCAATCCTAGTTTTATATTTCTTCACTTATGGGAAAGCTTATTTTCATATACACATTAATCACCTTAGGTATGTGATAATATATTCTCCAGTGTTAAAATGAATTTCTGGGAAACTTGTGAGCAGAAAAGACACCAAACTGAATTTAAAGCAAAGGGTAGTCCCAAAGACAAGAACACCCCCACTCCCCAAAACAAAACCAATCCACACCTCAAATTCTTGACAGGATATCACCACAGTGAGATTTGACTCAGTGGATATTCAGAGCTGACTTGGTACCGGCTACCAGCTGATCTACCCCAATCCCGTGTGCTCTGCAGGAGACATCTTACACATGTATTTTACTGGTGGTGAGAAATCCCCTGCCACCTTCCCAGGAGTTTGGACTAGTAAGTGGGTATAATCTACAGCATATGGAAATGAAAGGAATAAACATAATATTGTTAATACAGAACAATCTGTGTCCATGCTAGTGACTTTGCAGCTCTGCTTACGTGGGCAGTTTATCAGTATACAATCTGGGGATTGGAAATAGTGTTTGTTTGCAGATGTACTCAAGCAAATTGAATTCATCAGCTCAGTCTCTTGCTTTTGTTTCTCACATTTACTCCTTCTTTCCCCTGTTAAATGATTGTCTTCCTTTCACACTTTCTTTTGAACAAAGCTAAGTGGAGGTAAAAGGAAACCGCAACAATGTGTGCAATGTAGGAAAAATCTTATGATAAATAAGTCAACCACAGTTTTCAAAAATGAAAGATGAACTAGTTAGGTAATGATAAATAAGTCCTAGAAGGATAAGGAAATACTGCCTGAATCCTCTAATTTCTCACTTATACATTATGATCTATTATATTGCCACCTTTTGCCACTGTAAGGAAGTATAAGGTAAAATGCTGTTGCAAAAGAATGTGTTACACATTGTACTGTAATTAAGATGAAACATTGCAGCTAAGGAAAGCTTAAAAGGCACAGTTTAGCTACAGTTGATCTGATGTCCTGAAGAAGGCTAAAATAGGCTTTTAACTGAAAGCCCGTTCTGTTGTACTAGCTAATGTAGTTCTCCCATCAATATTCACTGAAGCATTTGGCATTAGCTTGTGAAGCTATGAGTATATCCCAACTCTCAGAGCAACAACATTCATACAATACACCACAAAAGTCTGGAATACTTGATTGAGAGAAACAGAAATATGTATTAGCCATTTACTGATCTGACAGGGCAAACCCAAATTAGCAGTGAGATAATACAAAAAAAAACCTTCCTGCAATGAGCTGGTATCATATGATCAATGATTTTGATCAGAGCACAAAAACGCTTTTGGACAGTCACAATATTGTTTTACTGCTACTTCTTCAAAGACCTTCCAAGTAATCTCCTTTACTGAGCAATGTCTGGCACTTACTGAGAAGGCTTCATGTATTCATTGCTTCCCAGTATAATCATTTTGTCAGTAACATAAAGAAGAGATCTAATCTCTGGGTTTCTGCAGTGTCAGGAGAGATGGTCGTTTCCAGACCCTGATTCAGATTGCAAATGGGATAATCGCTCTCTGGAAGCAGAGCTTTCTGCTCACTTCCTCTTCATTGATTATGAGACTGAACTGACAAATTAAAATTAACCAACATGGTTCAAGTTGTGAACTCTGTGTGTTAAGGCTGATCAGCTTCTCCTGTGTCAGTGAAGTGGTGGTAAAGAGAAAACCCAGTCCAGGGAAAATACGCTAGGTGAAATCACATTTTACTGCTAATATCTGATATTGAAAGACATTAGTATCTGCTGCTGTTGAGGAATGCTATTAGCCTGAGGAACTAGGAATAGAATGAGACAAGGAGCAAGATAACAATGAAACACTGTGACTGCCTTTCTCCAGCAACTAAATAATATTAATACATGGCGGCTCTGGCACATTTTGCTTTCAAGAAGTTCACAGTAGAGATGTCAATTAATTTTTCAGCTAACCTCTATAAATTAAGAAGTTCTTACCATTAAAACCTATATTGAAGGTGTATGATGAGATGTATATAGTGACTTCTGTAATTTTTGCCCTTTTCCATCCATTCAAAATTTCTTCTTCAGAGCATAAATGAGTTTCCTTTTTCATATTGATCTATTAAGTCTTATAAGACAGAGTGGACAGAGGTGGCTGCAGTTACTATAATATCTGCCTGTCTGCATTGCTGTTAGATGGG
Source organism: Drymodes brunneopygia (assembly GCA_013400955.1). Taxonomy (NCBI): domain Eukaryota; kingdom Metazoa; phylum Chordata; class Aves; order Passeriformes; family Petroicidae; genus Drymodes; species Drymodes brunneopygia. The sequence continues at coordinate 538,138 of VZTZ01005646.1, read as the reverse complement.
GCAATATGATTACATAAAATTAATCCCTTCTTACCTTTATTGTCACAGCAAAAAATCCACAAAATATGTCAAGCCTCATTTTATGAGGCACTAAAAAGCTATGGAATAACATGTTTAAAACATTTTTTAAAACTTTTGAGGAAGGTTTCACTGTAATGAAAAATTATCATGGAGCCAGTGAAAGCAAAATATATCATTCAGGAAGGAATGACCATTCCCCCTCACTCTGATAGACTGGCTGATTTATGCCATAATGACAGAATTAATGAATTGCTGCTTATGTAGTTTTTATTGTCTTGCCTCATTCCCCATAGACCTACTATAAAGCATTGTGTCAGCAAGCTAAAACGCTTGGAAAACCACCTTAAAAAGTCAAGGAAGCAGAATTAAGGGCGTCTGCTTCCCCACCTGGTATATGTACCAAGGGCTCTCTCCAAAAGCACAGAGTTCAACTTACAGTCTACAATGCAGAAATTAACTTATTTAGTCACTGCCCTTCCAGCCTGTCAGGCATAGTGGGTCTTGCAGATCAAATACACAACAGAAGTAAGCACTGAAATTTCAAACACTCTATTAGCCAAATTTTAGGCACCTCTCTGGTGGCATTTCTTATTCTGGTTTATGGACCTGCGCTCCTGCACAATCTTTGAGTAAAATTAGATATTCCAAAATGCAAGCCATCAAAACTTAAATATCTGTTGTGGATGTAAACCTCTAAGTCTAGCTGTCTGCTTGATGGAGTTGAGTCTTGAGTCCACAGGTCATCCAAACTCTTGTCAATAACATTACTTGCCTTATGCTGTCTCAGTTACATTATATTAGGACCAGGTTACTCAGGGCCACATCCAACCCAGCCTTGAACACTTCCAGGGATGGAGCATCCACGGCTTCTCTGGGCAACCTGTTCCAGTGCCTCATCACCCTTCCAGTAAAAAGTTTCTGCCCAATATCAAATCTACCCATACTGTCTTCCAGTTTAAAACCATTCTCCCTTCTCTTATCACTGCATGTCCTCGTAAAGAGTCTCTCTCCTGTTCTCTTGTAGCCCCTTTAGGTACTGGTGAGTGTTATAAGGTCTCTCCAGTGCCTTATTTTCTCCAGGTTGAACAACCCCAAGTCTCTCAGCCTGTCTTCATGGCAAAGATACTCCAGGCCTCTGATAATCCTCATGGCCTCCTCTGCTCTCTCCTCAACAGGTTCATGACCTGTTTGTATTGGGCCCCAGAGCTGAATGCAGCACTCCAGGTGGGGTCTCACCAGGGCAGAGTAGAGGGGCAGAATCATCTCTCTTGACTTGTCCGTGCTGCTTTGGATGCAGCCCAGGATACAACTGATTTTTGGGCTGTGAGTGCAGATTGCCAGGTGATGTTCAGCTTCTCATCAGCTGAGAGCCCCAGGTGCTTCTCCTCAGGGCTGCTCTCAGTCTATTCTGTGCCCAGCCTGTGGCTATGCTTGGCACTGCACCAACCCAGGTACAGGGCCAGGCACTTGATGAACTGTTTGCACAGGCCTGTCACTCAAGACTGTCAAAGCCTCTCTGGATGGTGTCCCTTCCCTCCAGCGTGTCAAGTGCATCACACAGCTTGGTGCCATCAGCAAACCTGCTGAGGGTGCACTCAATCCACTGGAAAAGGTGCTGAACAGCACTGCTCCCAGAACCAGCCCCTGAGGAATATCACTTGGTGCTGCTCCCCACTCGGACATCAAGACACTGACTGCATTGTCAACTGTCATGGCATATTTAAGTGTTCGGTTTGTGTGCTAATTTTTTAAATAGGTAAGTAACAATACAGCCTGAGATGCTGAAGAGCTGTTACATCAATTGTGGTTGTTTCTGGCCTCACTAGCAAGCATGGTGATATTTTTCCTCCATCAGTCATTGTACGCACTCTGTGAAGGTAGAAATGAGTCAGGGACTCCCCTGCTGTAACAAGCAGACCACAAAGATACCGTAACATGTGAACTAAAACAATTGTATCGCTTGTGGCAATCAGGGCCTCCACTTACATGCGACTCAACGCGCCTGATTGAAGCAGGTTCTCACGTCCTGTGTACCCCGAGCAGAGGAAACAGGCAGTTAGCTGAAGGTCAGCACTCTCATAGAACTCTCTCAGTAAAAAGAAGATAAAATCACAATCAAGCTGCTAGCTATTTAAGATAGGAAACTATGAGGACTATTGTAGGCCGTGTTTAGGTCATAAGAGGAAGCACTCAAGGAGCACATTTAGTACCTGAAAGGCAAAATATTAACCCTGTCTTTTCCTGACTCAACAAAGAGAAGAGAAGGGAAGGGAAGAGAAGCCTCTTTCCCTTTCTGTATTTTCTTACAGGTTCTGCTTTCATTTTACACAGAAAATGGTCTTCAGCCTGAAAGATACTCTGATGCTGCTCTTTAGAATTCTGCTGTGGATGCACATAATGATCAGTAATCATTAATAATAATGTCCATTGTAATGTAAAGCATCATTATTAGCATAGATAGGTAAATAGGTTTCTACTCATTAATTTATAGCATAAGGGATTTTACAGATTTAGGGAGCACTGTAAAAAAGTAAAATATGAGAGCATGCTATCTAGGGGCTGTTATCCACCCTCAGTAAATTCTATCAGAATGGGAAGAAAGCAGCTATGGATGCCAAGGAAATTCTACAAATTCAAGACAGACTGTGGGGCCTTTCCTGGTGAGCTCTGGTGGGATGGGAGAAGGATGAATGATGCCTCCCTGAGTGTCTATTCCTTCCTCTGACTACCAGGCATTACTTTATAGCACAGATGGAAAAAAAATCTCAAATTGTCACTACAAATTTGATCTGCATGCCTCAGGCTAGGAACTCTTTCCTCTCTGCAAATAGTCTCTCAGAAAAAGCCAGATTGGCTATGAGTGTATTATCACAATATATGATTAGTCAGCACAAAGTATATAAAATCCTGCTGGATTGTATTGTCTTCCACAGGAAAGGAGAAAAAGTGCCCCAAACAGCTGACTAACTCCACATGGGCAGGGACATGGTGCTGCAATCACTTCCTGCATGGCAACAGGGAGATAGGAATGACAGCAATAGCACAGGAGCAAACAAAAAAAGCACATTATTTTGATGTCTGTAGCCTTCACAAGGCAATATGGGAATGGGCAGAGCCCCAGGTAAATAAAACAGAAACTCAGTACCTATAGCAGCAATAAAAATATACAGACATAGAAATAAAGGGGTCTCACCTGAGCTCTCCATCTCAGGGGGTCTCAGCTACTGTCAAGCTCCAACTTTTAGTTCTTCTAAATCTGGAGTTGCTTTGCTGATCAAAGACCACCTTTGCACACTTTGATTTCAGAGGATGGAGTTTTCTTATTCCAAGCACTTATAAAATGTGGTTTCTGGGATTTTTATGTGTTCTGGAGTGGAAAGTTATGGGATTTTGTTTCAAGCACTGTAGGTCATGTTTTAAATAGCTACCCCATGAAAACTGAACTTTCTACTTTTACTTAGCACCCAGTGGCAGAATGGAATAACTGCAAAAACCCAAGCCATAATTCCCCTTGTAGAGTCTCTCTCAGACTCTTTCCCTCTGCCAAACAACAGATAGTGTATCATGACAATTTTTATTCGTGTTCTAAATCTTTAACCACTCCTTCCTGGGATTTTTTTTCACTGTAAAAACAATCAAATTCTGGAACAGGTTACTTGGAAAAGGTTTTTGTTCTCCATCTGTAGTGATTCCAAACTTGACTGACTATGGCCATGAGAAATATTTGAATGCAGCTTCAAAGCTGGCCTGTTTTTAAGCAGGATGCTAGAGCAGATGACCTCCAGAGGTCTCTTCTGGCCTAAATTATTCCATGAATTTATGTAACTGGATAAGACTGGTAATGTGAGCTGAGCATCAGGAAAAGTAAAAGAATAGTAATGTCTCCTGAGTCTGACATCACTTTATTTATAAACTGAACTTCACAGATAATAACTCACCTGAAGGAATATTTGTTGCATCAGACTTGAATGACTTTTTATTATTTTAGAAAATTCAGGTGTGCACTCTGTATTTGCCATTTCATTCTGAAATTTCATGGGACATTTAGTAGCAGACAAGTGAAAAATCTGGATCTTTTTTTCTGAAACTGAGAAAGCAATATGAGCATGTGCCATATGTCACACTGAAATATAAGAGATTTGAGTCATAAGTAATTTTCTGTAGCTTTTTCTTCTAAACAATAGAGCCTCCTCGGGAAGTTGTGCAATGAGAATACAATTCATGATTTCAAAATAATAGTGGGCTAATTAGTAAAAAAAAGTTTTCCTACCTCTAGTTAATATAGTTCTAAACCTCATCCATGCTAGAAATAGCACAAAAAAGTACACAACAGATGTATCTCAGTGGAATTACATCAGATACAGTAAGTTTACCTAGGTTAAATGATTGATAAATGTCATGATAATGTATGACATTACTGATGTAATAAAAAAAATTCTAGCCAGTATAAATAAGACATTTTGCACAAAGCCTTTATTGACTGTTTATGCTTGAGATTGCAAAGGAAGAACCTTTTTCTGGTCTGAAAACCAAATCAAAAGATTTCTTTGTAAATTATATATTCCCTATGAATCTGATTGTGATTATGTAGAACAGGTATTTTTAAAAAAGTATAAAAAGACCCTTTTCATGTTTGGATTGAGATGATTCACATTGGATAGAGTTATAATGAAATTACCATACTCAGCTTGACTGCTGGCACAGTAAATACTTCTCTGAAGGGGAAAGTTAGAACATTATGGCAAAGTTTGAAAGCCATCAATGATCTCAGAGGAAGGGCGTTTCTTCCAGTTGTTAACTTAAACAAAAACAACTGAAGACTATACACTGCTCCTGGAGGGAACAAAACACTGGGAGTTTCACCAAGTGCACTCTAAATACATTAGCTTAGAATATCTTTGTGAAGGAGCTAACTCCATTTTCACTGTTGGTCTGCTGTGGAGAAGGCTTGCTCCAGCATTCTGAAGTTATAGTAAATCTGAGACTTTATCAAATGCAAAGCTGATTCAGGCATGGCTGTCTCCAAACTGACTGTCTGTCCCTTTACAGTCCATATCATCAACTGATCCCTCTACCTTGCTCCCACGGAGGCCCACAGAAACAGAGAAAAAATGCAAAAGCCAATGGCTGAACTTGCAACCAGAAGGCACAAGTTCAAATTATGTTTTGCCACAGGCTTCCTATGTGATTACAGACTAGTCAGTCTCCCATGGCTCTAGCAGGGATAAATACAGCTTCTTTGGAACCTTAAATATATTCAACAGAAATGGAAACCAAATTAGTGTCCAAGACCTTTCTCCTGCCATGTGTAATGATGATGGAGAGACATGAGGAAGACATGATCTTTCCTTCCCTTTGAGCACATCTAGCTCATTTCTTTCTCAATTCTTCTCTGTCTTTTCTCCTTACCCTGCACTAAGCTCTGGACAACCCCTGCAGATTTCTGACAATCCTGTGAGCGGAAATGCAAGATGCTGCACTAACAAATAATATAGATAGCTTCAAGTCTCCATCCCCCTCACTGCACCTTTTAGAAGGAGGTTTTACTCTGAATATTTTCTTTATTTGCAGATTTAGGCAGGACAATCTGGGCCAATGATTTTTGCTTCAAGTAGTTATGAAGGGCAAAAAATTATGTTCAGTTAGGCAGCTCATGTTTCTTTCATAAGAGTATCTTCCAGGATTTTATCTGTCCTGGAAAAGGGCAGATTTTTAGCTGATTAAAGTGAATAGAAAATGTATCACATTCTACACAAAAACTGTAGGACAACTCCTGAAGTCTATTAACCAGCACTTTGACATTTCTGGCTTTGTGATCCAAGAGCCATTAAGAGACAACTGGGGGAAAAAAATCTATTTTTCTATTAGGTCCTTGCTTCAAGCATTTATTGAGAAAGATGATTGGTGATTGCTAGTATGAATATCCAGTTCAAAAAAACCACTTTGTTTCAAGGAAAGTGTTTTTTTAAGATCAATTGTCTTTAAAGAATCTTGAAAGGGTCAACTGAAGTAAGTAAATAAGATATCATCAAAAATCCACCCCTGTCCTCAAACCACTGAGGTCCATATGTTCATCAGATAGTATAGTTGTGTTATTATTATGAATAAAATCATTCAGTGGGTTTTTCCTGCATCCTACACAGATTCCTGTCTGCAAAGACAGAACGGAGTGGTTGAAGAGAACAGAGTGCCAAAGACATGACCAGATAAATGCCAAGAGTACAACAAGAAGGCAAAAAATAGGAGCATTAGCTTTTCTTTATTTTTTTTTTTAAATCTTAGAACGGAATGAAATGTTTATTTGGTCCCTGGAAACAGATGTGCCCTTAGAAAACAACATAAGTAATCAAGATAGCAGCAGCATAAAAACATAGGTAACACTGCAGCTAAACGTGGCCTGTATGTGCAGAAACTTCTGGCTGAGCTGGTGGCTTTTGTTTCAAAATCTGCTTTCTCCACAGCTATAAAAGTAAGCTGGATTGTTCTAGAAAGAGATAAAAAGCAAGCTGCAGCAGAGCAATTTATTCTGAATATTTTACCCCTGGATTTCTTTAATCTGCTGTTAATATCTCATTCATCCTTCCATTATCATGTGCCAAACAATAGAAATTTAAAGCCAAAAATGTTATTTATTTTCCTTTGATGTAGTTGAATAAATTAAGATTTTGAAACATGCCCTGGAGTTGTTATTATTAATATGGATTTTAAAATGTAGCTTGTAATAAAACAGCAATAACATTTCTTGATTAGAATAATCTGACTGAAGTATTTACATTGGTCACCGGCCTTTTTACTTTGTGATTTACACTGCTAAAGAGATTAAGTTTTAATTCCTGTTAAAAGAACAGTTCCTGTGGCAGCAGTTTCTATCAGGAGAACACACAGCTCAGAGTTTTAAAGACTAACATCAGTTTCGAGTCTTGGAAATTATTTTCCTTTTACTACTTTCTCAGTGATCTCATAGACTTTCTCTGAGTAGGAGTTTGGACTTGAAGGCCTCAAAGGGACTTAAATCAGTTGAAAATTGTAATGGATCAAAGATAATGACCTTACACAGAGATTCTGGGGAAATGTGAACATGAACTGCCAGTGAAACACAGCAATGTCCACTTTCTTTCATTTTCAGCTTAATTTAAGTTCTAGAAGTGGATACTGTTAATAAAAGTGTTCTCTGTGCTGTGTGCCTTTGTAAAATGCAAATAAACGTAGAAATACACATAAAATTGTGCTCAACATGTGTGTGCATATATAGAAAGTTATAAACATTATATATCAAAGGCTAAAAATTACACTTCCACCAAGGACGGAATTTAAGTTGGAAAGTTACGCATTCTGGATTGAGGTAAAACTTAGATATGTACATATGTAAAAGTAAAGAGTTTACTTTCGACAAGGAGGAAATAGCATCATGGATTGTCTTGAACTCTGCCTCCTTTAGACCAGAACTGGACACTGTAAGCCAACAGATTGGATATATTTCTTCTATTGGTATAAAACAACATCCAATGATGGTTATAAAATCTTATGAAGAGCTTTTGATTAATTATTTTGGGTTTTTAAGAAAGCATCAAAATAAATCATCTCAGTCAGAATAAAGCTATTTTAAGTCCTCACCTAACCCACACAGGCTTTCTACACCCCAAAACAAAAAAGGCCATCTCTTATACTGGTGCGAAGTCACAACCTCTTAAATTCTATTTCGAGAACAGCAAGATGTTGTCCAAGCTAGATGTTTTTGCCCAAGAAGCTTATTTCCTCAATTTCTTTGTCTCTTTTCAAGCCAATAGTAGATTTGCAAATCAAAACCAGAAGAGGCATCTGCTGAGTAAGGATTTTTTTCCAACTGACAAACCAGTTCAGCTGAGTTAACACCAAATTCATCACATTAGAGGTAAAGATACAGCACTGAAAGGAGGAAATAAGTGTATTTGTGCATTGGAAGAAAGAGAGAGAGAGCTACTGTCCTGATCACAAGTTTTGATATTTTGTCCTGATCATGAGTTTAGATAAAGTATTTCTACTTCAGTTTAACTGCTGCTTATTGTTAGTGGCAAGTAATTCTCTACCCAGCCCACCCCATGAACACTCAGAAGCAGTGTGGACTTATGTTTGCATATAGCCAGCTAAGGGGAACCACATGGCACATCTGCTGTGCTTGATATCAAATCACAGAAAGTTTGATGAATGTAATGAGTAACAAGAAAAAAGAATTAGGAGTTCTTCAAATTGTCCTAGACACATATCCCAAACATTGAAATACATCACTATGCAGTGTAAAAAAAGAAGGCTTGTACAATTTATATCTGAATGGAAGAGCTTTATAGCCTTTTTACAGTTTTAATGGGGTTTTGTATGTTTATGTGAAGAGATGAAAGATGAGGGAAGCTGGAGAAGAGGAGCAGAATGCCAAATAGACCACCTAATTAAGGGCTGAGAGCATAGCCGTAAGGAAAACCAAAAGACAGCTATGGATATGCTTTTCTCTGGTTCTGTTAGAGGGACTTGAAGCTGTGAGCAAATAAACTGTCTGCTGTTGGATTCTTGTTACGCAGGAAATGGAATTCTGTATGTCTTTTGCAAATTTACTGGATACCATCTATCACCAGTTTCTCATCCTAGCTGCAACTGGCCCTGTCCCAAATTTTGAATAATTGCTTGGGTCAGCAACAATTTACATCAAAATGGCAAAAAAAAAATAAAAGCCTAATGCTATGCCCTCTCAGAAGTGATAGAACATTTTTTATGTAGGTTTGTACTTTGTTGTTGGCCTTCCATTTGCAATTTTAGTCCTTTTTTTTTAAGTACTGCTTTTGGCATTCATACAATTATATGCCAAAATACAAAAAGCGAGTCTGACAACTGGTCAAGACAAAAGTACTTTGATGAAGTTTTGTGGCATTGCTATAATGATTAGTATCAGCCACTGTTATTAACTAGCATACTGAATTTCCCTTTCAAATGCTGAACATTAAAAGATACAAATATTCACAACTTAGTATGAGTAGGAGATATTTGCTGCAACTATAAACTATTTTTTTCTCCACTAAAACTGTATTTTATTAAGTTAATTTAACACTCTTGTAAGCCTTCTCATTCCACCTGCAACAAGTTCCTGCTAAGTGACCATGTCAACAACAGCCAGAGCCAAGGTCAGTCATTCTAAGGGGCAAAGAGAGAGTGGTGGTGTTCACAGCAAACCCAGCTGTGCACCATTTGATCTTGGCAGGATGTGTTTTTACCAGTGTAACTCCTGCCATATGAAATATGAATCCAGTTTAAGTAGTTAATGAGGGCAGTGCTCTTCTCAAGTGCATTCAGATACATGAAATAAGAGCCACTGTGCAAGCTGATGAAAAAAGCCCAACACAGAGCAACTTTCATCAGACAAGTCCAATTCTTGAAGAAACAGATCCATTCAGAAAATTTTGAGGCAACTGATGGTAAAGGACCCTTCACCACAGTACTAGCACTGACAAGATTTACTGACAAAAGGACACAGAATTATATTTCAAGTACACATTATGGCGGTATTTTTCCTACAACCCTTTAGACCTGAGTAGGACACTTCTGGGTTTGGTGGATGATTAATAAAGTTTCCTTGATTTGTTTGCATCTGGACTGTGAAAAAGACATCAGAGATCTCCAAGAATGTTTGAAGAACGTGATGTCCATCCTGAACAAGATTTTTAGAGTCAGGACTGCACAACCTAACACTGCATTAACTCATACATTTGTTTCCTGTTGTTGCGTATTCCGTATTGATTTTCCTCTCCTGGGCATGTAGTAGTTGAGGACATCAGAGACAATGAAATGTCCTGTACCTTTTCTCAAGAGATAAGGACACTGAAAGGCCTTACTAGAATGTCTTTGTCAAATTACAAATGAAACCCCAAAGATGCCAAGCTGTTCATTGTTCTGAAAGCATTATCTTTTTAAAACAAAATATTACGCTAATTGTGTTGGTTTTCTTAATTACAAAAATTGCAACTGAGATCTAAAATAACTAAAGGAATTTTTTAATTTCAGCTTTTTTTTTTTTTACTATTAACACTATGGACATGAAGATATTAAGAATTGTTTATCCCTTTCTCAATTTTTTTCTTTTCTGATGCTTCAAAATTTTTTCCATGTGGGACTCCCGATGGGAAAATGGACAGACTGTGCTCTGTTCCTTAGCTTTTAAAATTTTGATGAAAAATACATTTTTTTTTCAAGGTCAGACATTCTCTTTTACTTTATAAATTTGCTGTAAAACATTCTTGATAAAATTACATAATTTACAAATGTTGAATTGACACTGCTAGCTTTAATGAGAAACAAATGAAAAAAGATATCTCTGAAAGAGTTCACAATGAATACTTATTTATATTAAATTCTGGGATTGGATTCGGGACAGTGGTAAAATGAAGTCATATGTGAATTGTACTCCTAAATATATATATACGGATTTATGGTAACGGAAATCCTTGTTTGAGTCATTTAGAGAAAATGCATGGCAAACAGCAGAGCTCTTCTGTGTTTCATTTATACAGAAATATGGAAAGTGAGATAACACCAGTGAAGTTTCTTTTACTAAAAGAGTGTTAAGCTGCCAAACACCAAATATTCACTGGACTCATTTCTCAATTTCTCTTGAGTACTTCTGAGTACGGCAATGTCAAAAAAGTGGTTGTTCCATAAGCAAATGTTTATAATAAGTGTTTTTACACATCAATGTTTATTCCAACCTGCAATGAAAAGAACTGATATTACCTCAGAATCGCTGGATGATTGGATTTGTTTCTTGAAATTCTGAAGAAAAAAACCTCACAATTCTATATAGAAAAATCTAAAGACTGATTTTTTTGAGATTTTATCTTTTTTTAGAAAAAATTCACCTTTCATGAAAGCATTTCAGGACTATTCAATTTATGTTATGAGACAGGGTGGAGGTTTGGGATTTTTTAACAGCAAAACAAATTCTCAACTGATCTGACTGTATGAAAATATGCAGACAGCAATAAAAAGCTATAGATACTTTAAGAAACTTCCCTGATGCATTGTGAGTGGCCAATAACCTTCTCAAATTATGAGGAGATAATTCAACTAGTTTTCCATAGTTTTCCAAGGAGGTGATCAGAAATAAGAGCTATCATTCCCAACTGCAGGACTGTAAAGCTCATCCTATTTAGTGCTATATCCACTGCCAGTTTGCTTAACTAAGTGGAAGCAAAATCCAATCTTGCCTAGTTTGAAGTAAGATTCTTGCTGTAACACATGGGGCTGCCTGCCATCCTTTAAGGAAAATTCTAGACCATTATGATGAGATTTTGTCTTAGCTGATCACACAGAATATCTTTCTTTGTGAAACGTCAATTCAAATTAGCTACAACTTGGGAGAGAGCAGCAGGACTTCCCAAGAAGGACACCTTATGTAAGGGAGGGTGTGGAGTCTCCCCCTCTGGAGATATTCAAAACCCATCTGGACCCCTTCCTGTGTGACCTGCTCTAGGTGACCCAGCCTTGGCCAGGAAGCTGGGCTAGAGGATCTCCAGAGGTCTCTGCCAACACTAACAATTCTATGATTCTGTGACAAAATGAATTCAAAAGAAAAAAGCTTTCAGTGTAATTGGGTGGACTTTATTTCTGACAGGTTTTTCCCCTGTCAAGTAACAGTAGAAAGAGTATTCTAAAATAGACCCTTTTACTGTGATTTCATACACTTCTTCTCAGTCAGGAGGAACAGACAAACTTCATAGTAATTAATCTGGTTTAGCATTTTATACATTTGGGCCAGACAAAATCAGTTTAATCCATACAAAGATAGCTACCTAAATGTCTGTGGCTCTTCTGCCAAGAAAAGAAAAAGAAATGATAATGGGAAATGCAACAGGATAAAGATTCTCAGGAGTCAAGAGGATGTCCAAGCCACAAATACATTCCAGTAGATCACTAATGAGTGAACATGTCTCATGTCTTACCGCCTGTTATAATCACTCATTTGATTTAAACAACATTTGGTTCCAATGTGTGTTTCATTTCCAGGAGGCGGGTAAAACTCTAGCTGAAAATTATATTCAGTGTTGTCTTTGCTGTTTTGATTAATTTCTAGGCAGGATGACTGTGGTTTGGGTTGCTTTGAGCACTGGCATGAAGAGTTTCCACAGTTTGGCTCGCAGTTTACTATGACCAAGTTTTGCGGCAGCTAGATTCTTTGTTAAAACCTGGTTGAAACTAAAAATTTGATTTCCACAGGAAATACTGACATTTGGGGGTGAGGGGGTGGGGAATGGCAAGCTCCAGCTAAAACTGAAGACTGATCATTTTCTGAACTCTGTGTAAAAGGAGGTTCCAGGGGGGTAAAAATTGCTTTGGGAAGAATGAACTGTTGGAGACTGATTCTGAGCAGCAACCTAGGTGGTCCTTGGAAACTGGGGACCATGAGATCATCTAATTTCAGAAAACCAAAGATAGTCTGAAACATTCACTGCATTGAAAAGGAAGCCCTGAATCTCTTGACTCCAGCAGGGCATGGTAGGAGGACTGAGAAAGTAAAGATTGAAAGCCTCATATCCTTTAAGATTTAAATTTAGTAGTGTGAGGGCTGCCCAAAGTTTCATATCACAGGATGGCCTTGAACTTCAGATCCAGAACTTTGAGATTGTCAAGTATTATACTAGACAAAACCAGGAATGCAACCACTTCAGTCACCATGGAAGTTCAGAGCAGGGAGATAATGTTGTTACAAACAAAATATTTGTGAAGGCTTTATTTTTAACTCTTAAACATCAGCCAAAACAGATTCACTCCATTGTTGATGTAAATTGGCTACTTTCAAGCATAGTAAAGACCCTATTCAGTTGGTTTTGCATTACTCTGCATGAGGTATCATTTGAAACTCATGTAGGAATCAGTCCAGGGAACACACAACATACAGTCCTGCCCACAGCTGTAGAAAGAATGAAATCTTCAAAAATTATGTTTATCTAGAAATCAAGCTCCTTCAGTCCCACAGAAGAAAAACACCACTCCCTTCACCTTTCAAGAAGCATTTCCCTCCTGTGTTTTTCAAACTTTAATTAAGAAATGCTATTAAATTCTATTTTGTTTGCTGATCTCATTTCCAGAGAAATGACCAAGGAAAACTCTGCAATAAATACAAAAAAAGGAGAGTAGAGTCAAGGAAAATATCTTACCTTTGACTCCTTTCAGTGAAACAACTGAATCAACTAGTCTAAAACTGAATTTGTTTACTTACCAGACTGTGAACAGTAGTTGAAATACATAAAAGTCAGACAGAATAAGTTCTAATCTCAAGGCTGCACAGAGTGGACAGCAATTACTTAGATTTTAAGACAGGTCAATATGGAAGTAGAGCCACTGAAGAGGAACAGGTCAGTTCTTGACAAATTCCACCAGCTCTATGCCTACAGCAGTGAACTGCCTCCACTTTCATTCACTTTTCTTTGGTACTTATTCCTCTTTCAGCTCTGAGATAGTTCCTTGTTCAGAAAATTATGGATTGGCTTAGTTTTCAAAGCTACTGCTTTTCACAATCGGTGGTAATGCAGTGAGCAGTGATGAACTTCCTCACCATGGATTGACTCGCAATATTTTCCTAGCAATTGACTTTATTTGGAGATATTGTCTATGCCAGTCCTGTTAGTAAAGCTGATCTTAGCCTTGGTACCAAGGTAGTCACATGCTGTGGCTGTGCTCCTCTATTTCCAGCTGTGTCCTCTCTTGCAGAGAAGAAACAAGGCAATCCCTCAGTTATTCTGATCATATAAGTCAAAAAACGGTCTTCCTGTTGAGAACAATGGGCCTCATTCTTCTCTTCCTTTTACTGTCCTTTGCTGGGCTGATGCCACTGAGAGGCTGTTACACCACCACAAAACTGGTCCTCTATATATAGAAACAGTCCTGGAAAATCCTGGAAATAATAAAATACTGAGAGGATTCTTCTCTGTATAAAAGCACATTTAATTCTTTTTAGTATTGTGTTTTTATCATATTTCATCTTGTCGTCTGAACTGCAGAAACATGGAAAAATGGTTGCACATCTTGACTTTTTTCCCTAGGACACATTCAGAAAAGTGGATTAATGTGTCATATTTTGAAGCCACATTCATTCTTAAAACACCCATTCCCTTACACTTCCACAGTACTACTGTGACCAATCCACCTCTAAATACAATAATAATACGTCCTTGATTGTTTCCTCATCAGATGGAAAAGTTGTTAATTCTACCCATACTACATAGTTTAGAGTATCTAATTTCAGTACTTTTAAGAAGACAATTAGAAACTGCAATGGTATTTAGCTACAATACTTCTAAAATTTTAAAGTGTTGAAATTTGTGAGGAAAAAATCTCCAAATGGGAAAAAAAAAGCATATCTACAGACAAGTACACATGCAAACATATGCACGTGTATACATATGCCGATATATATGTGCAGGATTTATTGTGTTCCAACATGGAATGAGAAGAGTCTCCAGTATTTGGCTTAAAAATCCTTCTAACACATGGATCTTATTAAAATGTACCTCAGCCTAACTGTGGCTGAGCAAACAAAAGTGGTTCCACATGGCTGATAAAAAGCCTGATCAAGAATAGGAAAGAAAAATATTTCTACTTGCCTTGCTGCCTCCGGAAATCTGCAGATCGAAGACTGAATTATTTTGCCTCTACTGCAGTGTGTGCAGTCACTGAAGTCTGACCATATCTCCATTCAAATGAGAGGGAAAATATCAGATGTATTCAACCAAACAAAGCCCAGTGATTCCACGTCGAAACGTAATGAGAGCAATAGCTATACATGCAAAAGGGAAAGCTTTCTTCCCCTCACATCTTGCAATCTATATCCTTCCCATAACACTGTAAGAGTAAAGAATTTTGACAATAGATTGAGAACCTTTGTTTAGAGCAGTGTTTTAAATACTTCAACATCTACCTGTTATGCTAAATACTATAAATCACTATATATTTTATGTGATCCTTCTTAAACCTGCACAGTACTTCTAATAAAGCAGGGAACTTGTAAAATGATTTATGTGTCCTGCTGGAACATGAAAGGACAGCTGTTTGTCAGCACAAGGTACACTGTACAACAGTCTAAATCTGAGCCCTTATCTCTCCATTGGATGCAGTTATGGTTGCACACCCAATATATCTCCTCTGAGGTATCAGTACTTCCTGACAAAGTGCTGCAGCACTGCAGCTTACTGTGCCATGTAGGAGAGAAAATAGCTGATGTCTAATCTGCTGATACAGAAATACAAATAGCTTCTCACATTATACCACTGCTAATATGTGATCAAATATTTCTAAACTTAGATTGTTATAAATAGGGAGTCATAAGGAGAGCCTAATAGAGTTATGTAGTACAAGCAAGATTGTAAGAGACAGAGCAGGCAGTCTTGTGAAATGGACTTGTGAAAGGTAGAGGATAGTAATAGATTTACTCATCTCAAATTGTCCTTTACTTCATATAGAAGTAAAATACCATGACATCAGTGGAGATATTTCTGAAATTAGACACTCTACAGAAAGATTAAAGTTACAGCTATAAACTGAATAAAAAAAACTAGAATCATGATTAGCAATCACAGCAGCTTTTCAAATCAAGAAACTGGGTTTGGTTTTCATTTTTTGACTACTGAATAAGGGATAAAGCAAACAAATAGCCAAATTGGGTAGCTTCTGCAATACACATAAAAAATGTTAGTGGTTTTTCCCCATCTCCAACTTTTCTTACACTTCTTGTTCCTTAGCTCCTTTTTCCCCTGCCTCCATCACCACTGAGTGCGTGTTCATTTCTGCCTTCCTGTCTACCTGGCATTGCTTCCTTCCTCTTTCTCAGGACATCCTCTATACTAACATTCAGTATGCTTATCCTTGATCTAGCATTTACATCATGATTTAAAATAGAGATAGTGAGAAACAGTGAGGCGAAAAACAGTACTGAGATAGACTAATGGGGTTTGGTTGGTTAATTGATTGGTTGGTTGGTTGGTTGGTTAGTTGGTTAGTTGGTTTTGCTGTTGTTTTATCTTCTTCTTCACTGTTCTTTCCCAGAAGCCACAGTCAGGATTGGCTTTAGGGCCATAGTCAGGAAAGAGCCAAGAGGAGGCTGACTGGATCCTTGTAAAGGGTCTCAGGCACTTGCCAAGGGAGAAAGCAGAGGGACTGAAGAGAGGGATTTTAAACAAGGTATAGCTCTGTCCTGAAAGTGCTGAAATCCTGTTCAACTAAAATTCCCTACTTTAATGGCAAGCAAAGTATTCGCTTCCTCAGTGGAATTTAATCAGATACAAAGCAACAAAACAAGTGCTGGATTCTGCACATGGAACAAGGCAACCTAGGATGTATGCACAGACTGGGGAATGAGAGGCTGGAAAGCAGTGCCATAGAAAATGACCTGGGGGTCTTGGTCAGCAGAAAATTGAACATGAGCCAGCAGTGCCCTGGCAGCCAGGAGGGCCAACCCTGTCCTGGGGGCATCAGGGACAGCATCACCAGCCGGGCAAGGGAGGGATTGTCCTGCTCTGTTCTGCACTGGGACAGCCTCATCTCCAGTGCTGGGGGCAGTTTTGGGGGCTACAATATGAGAAAGACATTAAACTATTAGAGAATGTCGAAAGGAGGGCAATGAGGATGGTGAAGGGTCTGGAGGGGAAGACATATGAGGAGCAGTTGAGGTCACTTGGACTGTTCAGCCAGAGGGAGACTGAAGGAAGACCTCGTGTCAGCTTCCTCATGAGGGGAAATGGAGCAGAAGGCACTGACCTCTTCTCTCCAGTGACCAGTGATAGGACTCAAGGGATGTCATGAAGCTCTGTCAGAGGAGTTTTAGGTTGGATATTAGGAAAATATTCTTCATCCAGGTGCTGGGCACTGAAAAAGGCTCCCCAGGGAAGTGGTCATATTGTCAGCACAAAGCCTAACATTCTAAGAAGAATTTTAACAATGCTCTCAGGCACATGGTGTCATTACTGAGTTTGTCCTGTGCAGAGCCAGGAGCTGGACTTTGATGACCCTTATGGGTCCCTTCAAAATCAGAATATTCTGTGAAAAAAAGGGAAAAATCTGTCCCTATAATCCTATAGAAAGATGTTGTGTAGGACTAATTAAATGAGAGAAAGGCTCTTATCAATGTCTTGTTCACATAAGATCAGGTGATACTTGTGGGATCACAGTATTTATTTTACATCAACTATCAAATACTTCATTTCCATTAAAGTAACTTCCATATTAATTATTATATATGAATATATGTTATTTAGTTACAATAACCTTGCAGTTGTGTCTCTTAATTAAATTTCAAAAACTTAAAATCTTGCAGCTCTAATTAATGTCATTTATCAAGTTTGATAAAGACAGAAAGTTAAAAAAACCACAGAAACCCCACAATACCTCTATCTGAGAGTACAAGTTATGCAATGAAGCAGACCCCTTGAAGCAGAAATAACTAAGTTTGAAGAATAGTGTAAATTCAAAATTGTTTTTTGGCATGGTTAGAAACAGTTATCAGAACTTCCTGCCCACAAGTGAATATTAGTCTAATCTTCTGCCACAGCAGGAGGAATTTTTTTCTGCTGGTTGTGCTGAAGAAAATGGGCAGAACACCATGTTTCTATTCTATACTCAGGCTTCAAGGCAGGAGGAAATTCAGAGGATGCTGGGTTTCCTCCAAAAGAACTCCATCTTCTATCATCATTGTCATCAGTGCTAACATATATTATTTTGAGGGAAAAACAGAGAGGATGTGAGCACACCCCAGCCTTCTCTCTCTGAACAAAAGTGCCATCAAAGAAATCAGGCTCAGTGAAAAAAACACGGATCAGATTCATTACCACCAGGTCTTTGAAGTTCATTGGTCCACAGGGTCATTGAGCACAATCACAAAAGTTAGGCAGTTCAGTCCTTATTACAGCAGTCGAAGAAAATGTGAATTATTGAAGTCTAAAATGTTCTATGATTTTTTTTTTGACAAATCCTTTCTGATCACTGCAAAACCTGATTTGCAACACAATCATGCTGTAACCTGTTGGAACCATTGGTGCCCTCAAGGGCAATATGAGTTTTTGAAGATAAGGGTAGGACTAAAACTTATAAGGTATTTTTAGAACACAAAAATATACTCTAAGTAGGCGATGTACAAAGTATCCTACAACATACAGGACAAACGGTCTGCAGCCTTTTTTCACCACAGACATAAAAGGAATGCCAACATCAGTAATGAAGAATGCTTAGAGAACAACAAGTTGCTTGGAAACAGATAAATGTGTTTAAACTTTCATACTTTCTTGATGAATCTACAGAGAATATAGGGAGAAATTAAAAGTAACTTCCATATATGCTTATGAATTACATTTATGTGGCAAGGTTTTGTTAAGCCAGGGGCACTACAGGTGGGGCTTTCTTGAAGAGTCCAAGAGTTGGCCCCATGTCAGACAGAGTTAGTTCTGGATCATTCCAAACAGATCCATCACTGGGCAAAGCTGAACCCTTGTCTGACAACATATTGAAGACAGAGTGAAAATGCTGTGAGGGACAGAGAAGTGAGAAAAAAATGTGAAAGAAGCAACCCTGCAAAGCTCAAGGTGCAGAAGGGGGGTGAGGAGGGGCTCCAGGGGCTGGAGCAGAGATTCCCATGCAGCCTGTGCCAAAGCTGTCTGCAAGGCAAGCTGTCCCATGGAGGTCCACAGTGCAGCACACATGGACCCTGCAGTCCATCAAGGACTACATGCCACAGTAATGGATATTTCCTGAAGGAATTTGTAGCTCAAGGAGGTTCCATGGTGGTGCACCCTCCAGGCAGGAGCTGCAGCCTGTTGACAGGGCCAGGTCTCCTGCAGCACCTGTGACCCCGTGGGTACCCTACGCCAGAGCAGTTTGCTCCTGAAGGGCTGCACCCCATGGAAAGGGGCTTACACTAGACCAATTATTGAAGAACTGCAGCCCATGGGAAGGACCCACATCAGAGCAGTTCATGAAGGACTGTCTCCTGTGGGAGAGTCCCCATGCTGGAGTAGGGGAACAGAGTGAGAAGGAAGGACTGACAAATTGTTATGAACTCCACAATCTGCCACCCACATCGTCCTGTGGCACTTGGGGAAGGGGAGAAAGAGGTAGAAGATTCAGGAAAAAATGAATGAACTTGAGCCTGGAAAGAAAGGGTGTGCGGGGAAAGGTGGCTTTAGTTTTGATTTTGTTAATCATCAGTCTAGTCTATTTCTAATTGGAAATTAGTTAAATTAATCTTCCCTGAGTCAAGTCTGTTTTCCCATAACAGTAATTGGTGAATGATTGCCCTGCCCTTATCTCAATCTGTGAGCTTTATTCATCTTATTTTCTCCCACTGTCCTGCTGAGAAGGGGGACTGGGGAAGCAGCCAGCCAAGTTTAACCCACCATGGTGTATTTTTAGAGATACAAATGGCAATTAGAATGACAGAACAAAATGAAATAGTTGGCTATATTTACAGCAGAAGTATTTTTTCACTCTCCATCTGATTTCAAAGTTTGTTTATAAAGATAATATAAAATAATATCAAAGATTGTAATCATAGTTATTTGATAAAATCACAAACCAATTTTTCAAATGACATGACTACAGAATTTTTATTTAAAGCATTCATTCCACATCTGAATAACAACCTACCAGAAAACCCTGTAAATCACAGAATTCTCTTGTGACTATTATAGTTGTGTAATAACTTGCAGATCAAATTATACAGGACAGCAACTATAAAACATCTCAACCAATACTGACGGTTCTTAGAGAGTCCCTATTACTTAAGTAGGAAGAACAACTTCTATGCCTCTGGTTTGTACATTACAGCTTTTCTGTAGTTAACAAACTTAGCAGTCAAAAGTGACACTTCATGTTTTACTGCTGCCATATTTGATCACCTTTAAAAAATATTATGTCTTTCATAAAAAAGAGGTTACATAAATCAGCTGGATCCTGATTGAATGCTCTTAAGTTTCCTTGAAACCCAGAGATGTAGGGCTAGATGGGACCTCAGCAGTTCAGCTGGGCCATTGATGAGACCACCCAATCCTACATGACCCCCTCAGACATGCTTTTTCATAATTACTGAGAGAGATATCCCAGCTACCTAGGTACTCTCACTTTTTCAGTGGGCAGAGGAAGGGAAGGAAAAGACACATAGAGCCCAGGGATGAAAGTGAAAATATCAGCAGAGGTTTACCTGTCATTGAGGAACACAAAAATTGTGCACAGAAAAGAGGAAGCAGGAGATGTGAAGCACCTAACTTTAGAAAGAGGAATGAAGTACAAAAACAAGGCTTTAGTGTTAATGGTTTAGGGCCTTGTATCAGCTCTGCTTAGATGTCAGTGATGCCTCCTTGCAGTCACAATAATGCCAAAATGGATGGAAATGAAAGGATAGGAGACAGTACATTTTCTGCAGATTGTAGAAATTAAAGTTAAGGTATTATTTTTAGAGTCTTGACTTAAATGAGTATTTCAAAGGAAAATATAAACTCAAGATATTGTATTTCCAGTTCAGTTCATTTTTTTTCTGATGTTCATGGACATGTTCATGTTCTATGACTTCAAATAAAACTATTTCAGATGCTTCAGGATGATGTCTGCTTGAGAGTCACCAGAGATTTTACCAATATATTTGAAAGCTTCAATGAATGCTCAAAATTCAGAAGTGGTAATCTGGAAGACAAAGTACAGCTGCTCTGAAGCCCTCCTGTAAATCTTCATGTGCATCCTGCTCCTTTTATACAGCTTTCAGACACCTTCTGACCTTTCTATAGAATCTATATATTTAAGGAGAGTACAACTCCATGGTGAATTTCATTATGCAAATGTGAAGGGGAGGAAATTGCTCTTACTAATTTTCTAATGATATATTTAAATTCTAAAAATTTTCATTCATAATTCAAGAGCACAAATATGTCAGACCACCTGATGTTAAATCAACTATGCACATCTAATAGCAGTTCTGAGCTTTCCACCGAGCCTGCTATAAGATTAGGACCTATATATAGACCCTATTTTGCCTGGCAGGATATAGACCTAAAGGCCATGTGATCAACTGCTGTATTCCTCCAACACAAATGGAAGGGAATTAGATTGCTGCACAGCCTCCCCCATGGAGCTGGATAAAAGATCATGCACTTGATGCTTTTGGGGAAGGCTGAGAAAGGCACACTGCTCCTGGCATTCCCTAGAGTCAGGGATGGAAAAGCATTGGCAGACATTTGAGAAGAGCTCCAAACCTGAGCTGACAATGCTGAAATGTCAGCTGACATAACACTGACAATGAAGAGACTGCATAATTTCTCTTCTTTCCCATTTCCCCACAATTTTTATTATACACTTATCCAAGGATGAGAATTTTCAGGAATAGTTTAACATTGCAAAGCGGGGAGAAGATAAAGGCTCTTAACATATGACAGTATATTAAACTCTAGTCTGGAGTGCATCAGTCTGGCAGGGTTCTACTGAATTCAAAGGTCAATTTATGCTTACTGGAGGTCAGTGAACTGCTAGGAGCATACTTGCCCCTGGGCAACAAATGGGCTTTGCAAACAAAACTGATAGGAAAATTGAAAAATTTGAAAACCCTGAGGATATTTTAGCATTTCAATGGTCCTGAAATATAACAGGTATTTCCCTCTGGGGTTTCAGTTTGTCCCCAGGATGTCTTGGCATAAATCACCAATTCAAGGATTAGCGCATATATTTCCTCCTCCTGGTGTGGGAGCCATTTGTACAGCTGCTGCTTTGGGAAACATTCAATAATCCTTCATTCTGAAAAGTCATAACCACTCATGGAAGCCAAGAAATCCTTCTAGGACATGCACTGCCTCTTTGCTTTGGCTTCCATACATTTGGTATGCACATGCAAGGCACAGAAAAAGCTTTGTAGCAAGTTTGTCGCAATCTAAGAGTGAGAAATCATGGAAATAACAGGTTGCAGTTTAATGCCTTTTGATTCCCAAGGCAGAGCACTAACGGGACAGATGCATTCAAAAGAATGAAAGTGGATGAATCTGGAACTGAAGCAGGGCCTAACATATGGGAGCAGATAAACCTGTCTATAGAAAATAAGGACAAGTGGAATTTTGCCAGTAGTCAGCTGAAACTGGCTCTGCTCACAGCCTTGAAATGTATATTCTGTCTCCTCTCCAAGCCTTTCTTTCTGTTTGATCACTCCTGCTTCCAGTCCAGAACACTCATCAGATTCCAAAAGACTATTCTATTGGGGTTGTTTTGCCCACCTAGTAACAGGATGATTTGTAAACCTTATGAGAACTGTTCTTTAACTTGGCAGGCAATCAGAGCCCAAATAGAGCTCAGTTTCAAACCCCTAAGTCAGTAGAAAAGCTCCCTGTGCCTGAAGCCCAGGCCTGAAATGCATTTAGAAGTCCCGTGCCTGAATGTGGCTCCAGTGGCACACTTGGTCAAGGAAACATACTGTGACTTCAGCCAGGCTCCAGCTGAAGCATGCTGTAGGGATCATGGATAAATGAAAAGCCAAATTTCTGAGTGAGTGTTTTTCCAAGCCAAACAAAGCCGCTGAACTTTCTGGGGTTTCTTGGCACTTCTAGAGCTTTTGGGAATTTGAATGGTGCCTGTCTGAGGATAACTGACTCCCTCTGTATGCTATTGTGATTCTCAAAAAAAGCAGCATTTTTCTCAATCTTTCCAGGCATAGTCATGTTCTTAATAGCAACTGGACAGAACAGGAAATGGAATGGGATGTTCTACAAGATCGAGATTAATGTCCACGAAAAGAAACCCACACCCCTGGATCACCTCAACAGGTGATGACCCAGTTACATTAATAATTCATCATAGGATATAATTCTCCTTATTTACACATGGTGCTCCCATTTCCATTTATTTGAGTGGTTTAGCCACAGCAGGAAAGAGGAGATTTAAATCTCTGGTTTCTGCTATGCATGTTTTAAGAAAGAAATTAACTGTACTGCACAAGGCAAAAGAACTCTAAGCTCCAGAAGCTGACTACGCTGAAAATAAAAGCAGAAGTGGCATCACAGCCGGGAGTTGTTATGAACATAAGTCACTCTTTATTTTTAAACTTCATGCTTTATAAGGCATGACATGATTCAACTTGTTGATGAAGTGGAAATTTTCACTTGGTTTAATTTTGCCAGTTCAGTAAGTTTGCCACCATTGATGCACTTTTGAAAAGAAAAGCTAGACCATCTTAAGGTAGTTTTCCAACTACTATTCCAATGAGTGTATTCGATTGCTTTGAGTTTGAAAATGGTGCTGATACTCAAGCAAATCAACTCCTTTTTTCTTGGTATCAAGAAGTTAATGAAAAATGTTATTAATTTTAAGAATCTAAAACTAGCATTTGTTTCACTGAATGAGCCTATTCATGTTTAGTCTGACCATCTTCTCTCTAAGCAGATCACATGTTTGGAACCTTTAGCATCCTGCAGGAGGAGGTTGCAACCACCTTACCAGTAACTCATGCTATTTAAATTCAGCTAATAAAATTCTGAAAATAATTCTTATTAACAGTTTTACTGTTGCTTTTGAGACACAAATGTTCCAAATATTTTTTGTTTTTCAGAATTCCAAATAGAACTTCACCACAAGTGCATACATTTATTATTGGATTGTGAGGATGCCCAAAGCATGCTTGGCTTTTCTGGTTTTCCTCTTCATGCAAAAGAAAATGAAGTGAAAACAAGAAAATTAAAACTCCAGTAACTGCACAAGATAAGGAATTTCTTGTGTCCCTAAGGGCATCCAGACCAAACACCATTATTATTACTATTATGGCATTGCAGCAAATTGAGTGCTGGTTAATTGCCTCTTTTCTAACTGATTTTTTTCTAGCTGGGAGCATGAGGGAGGTAAAAAGGGAATGACTTAAAATTCATAACATCCCCATGACAAAAGAACACCCAAAAAACAACAGCTGCTTAGAGAAGTGAAAACATTGGATCTTCAGAGGCCATTCAAGCAGAGTATGTTTTTCTTTGATGAGCTTGTCACCTAAAATAGCAATGAGTGTAAAGACATGCAGTTGTTGAGAAATGCTAAGAAAACATTAAAAATGCAGGAGTTTATTTGCACCAAATCTTAAAAACAGCTGTTACTGCAACCCTCAGCCTTATGGACATTCCAAAAAAATTTATGTATTATACTCTACGATAAACATGAAAGTTATTGGCTAAAAGAAAAAAAAAAAAAAACAAACCCACCATCAAGAAGGAAAAACACATTTATAAATGAGGTATTCTACAAACTGCATTTGCATTTATATCTAAAAAATGTTGGATACAGGTAAAGGATACTGGAGCTAAGGCTCCCCTTAACTGCAGTGATTGTGGGTGAGAAGCAGGAAATCAGCTTTAGGATAAAGACAGGTAAATGAGTGAATGAAAGACAGAAGTGAACCAAAGCCCCTGCAAGGAAGTACAAACCTCAGCAGAAGCTGATTAAAGGCAATGGTGGTGGGAAGAGCCAAGACTGAGGTGACTCTTCCCCAGGTCAGCATCAGACTGAGCCCTGAGGAATTCACTCTGCCAGGCAGGGCCATTCAAGGAACACTGAAGCCCAGCTTTTGTACTCCCAATACGACAGAAAAATTGCTTTCTACCCAAGAAATACTGAAGCACAGAATTGCCCTCTAGGTTTCAGTTGCTCTTTCTTAACCAGTGTTAAGTCTTGTGAAAGCAAAGTGTGGTTTTTTTTCCCCTTCATCTATTCTAGAATTTTTTCTGGGCCAACTTATCTAGTGCAATGTCTCATCCTAGGTATGTCTCTAATAAATAAAGCAGGGAGTATAACCACCACAGAGTTTGTGTCCCATGATGTGCCTTATAGGCAAATCAATAGGCTGCTAGATTTGGTGGGTCAGCTCACAGATGAATGATATTTAAGAAAACAAGCAGAAAAATACATCAGGGTTATGGGAAAACACCAAAAATTGCCAATCTGCTAAAAATGTGAGTCTCATATTCAGGTTTAGCATCACTTAGTGCTGTCTCTAAAATATGGACTAGTTATTTAAGAGAAACTCTCAATGCCCACCAAAGATACCATAATCATGGGTATCTTTGCTGAGGCACTGGCAAAGAGGGACATAACTTGTTTGCCCTCTGTGCTATGTCTCAGTCTAATAAAGCACTGAGGCACAGATTACTGAGCATGCAGATAATGCTGCAAAGCCACGTTACTGAGCACTTTGCCCAGGAAAGTCACCCTGCCTTGTGAGGTCAGTACAGGTGCCATGAGATCATACTGGTCACCATTGCTCTGATTGCCATGTGCCTGTATCACCTGGACTCCAGCCTCCCCAGACAGAACAGAGGCACGGCCAAGAATGAGAGATGGTTTTCTGCTGAGAGACAAGGGTGGGAGGACAGAGGGGTGATCACATTACTGTGTCAGTGTGTCAGATGACAAAGTTTCTGTAAAGGCTGAAAAAAGCCTGCAACAGATTGGAAGGGACTCCTGGAGGTCATTCAGTCCAACCTCCTGCTCAAACAGAACTACCTTCAAAGTTAGTCCAGGTTGCTCAATACACTGACAACAGAGATGGAGAGACTGCCCAGCCTTTATATGACAAAATAATAGAAATAGCAGGTAACAGTAGCACATATTCAGCTGAAATCCATAATTGAATCTTAGGTTCTTATACATGCTATACTATTTCAAAACTGGTTTGCAAAGTAAGAGAATTTCTCACTGTGACACACAGCTTATCATCTATAGCTTCATCCTTTGCTTGTGGTACCTTTCTGTTTGCAGTGTAGGTCATGAATGAAGAAAGGGGAACACTGGGAGCTGGACACCTGAGCTCAGACAGGGTTTACCACTGTCCACTGGTAGTCTGCTGCAACTGGAAGCAAGCAAGCCCTAGCCAGAGCAAAACCCCTCAATTTGGAAAGCATCACAGTGACACTTTTCCCATTTCCTCCCCAGCCCAGTATTTCAAAACTTTTTCCTAGCTATAATACAATGATTTGCTAGCTTACACTTCACACACACCACAGTAAGACGTGCAGTGTAACAGGGGAATGTAGAGGTCTGGCAATGGAAAAGAGGAAGCAGTTAAATTCCCTGATTTTTCCCTCACTAAAAATGCTTAACCTTGTTTATGTGCCAATTCGTTTCTGCTTTCTTGAATTCCAGAAAAAAGTACTGGCAATC
Source organism: Drymodes brunneopygia (assembly GCA_013400955.1). Taxonomy (NCBI): domain Eukaryota; kingdom Metazoa; phylum Chordata; class Aves; order Passeriformes; family Petroicidae; genus Drymodes; species Drymodes brunneopygia. The sequence goes on along the minus strand of VZTZ01005646.1, from coordinate 511,948 downwards.
AAAACTTAAATAATATAGTTAATTACTCAAAATGAGTAATGAACATTCAGTGGTATTGCTAGTAAAAATCATAAAGGACTGGGTTGAAATTTTATGCTTCCAGCAAAGGTGTGGCATGAACAACACTACACTGGGAGTGACTCTGTGACTCAGATGTACAGATCTTTCCTCAATTCCTCCTTGCTTCTGGCACATACTATTTCACTCCTGAGCTACTTCAGTTGTAAAATATGACCCACCCTGCAATGGCTCATCTACTGTTTATATAACCCTTCACTGTGCCTGTGTTTTCCAGATATGTTGCAAAGGCAGAGGACAGGAAAGCAGAACCAAGGACTTAATTTACTTCCCTCTGTCTAGAACAATAGCCAGGTAGTTACCTAGATAACAGCAGGGCATACGTTTTCCAGACAAGGCTAAAAATGATACTCATATTAAGTAAGGGGTGTGGAGAATAAATCATATTTAACAAGGCAGACAGAAAAAAAGCCCGATGACTCTGAGCTTCAGAGTACAAACAAATGAATATAGGAGAACTATGTTCTTGAAAAGTGAGAAAATATAAAGCTGTTTGAAAAAATACTGTATTATTGAGCTTAGAAAGTCCAAAAATATTGGGAATTTTCAGTGCTTTACAGACCAAACATAAGGTTTAATAACTTAAAAAATGAAAATGACACTTAATAGGGATCTCAGAAAAATGCAAGGCTTTCAACCATGCTGTAAATAAAGGTCTATCTTAAATGATTTCACCTGATTTTCAAATTCACAATTCTATCTGTAAAAGCAGGAATAGGAAAGTCTATAAAGGCCGTTTTCTGTGTCATATTCAATTGAACCTTTTCCTCACCCCGCATCCACTTCTCCCACTGCAAATTAATTTGACAGGTTTCTGGCAGGGCTTCAGCAACTTTGCGTTTCTCTGGAATTAGCAAAAATGTTAATTTGGACAGTTTGCTGCTAGAGCAAGTTTTTTAACCTGGCTGAAGCGCCAAGGCTATTTGAGATAATATCAAATCAAAGAACAAAGGGGCACCTGTCATGAGCCCCAAGCGAAGGAAACAGACAGTGCTCGAGGAATTAAGATGAGATTTCTTTACACCAAATGTCGAAGGCTGTAAGCAGAGTACTGTAGGAACAACCGGGCTCGCTCTAAATCAGGGCGGAGGGGAGGAGGGAAGAGGGAGGGAAATGCGCGGCGTCCCTTTCAAACAAGGGCTGCCGGTGAAAGGGTGGGGATGGCTCTAGATAAGCTTCCTGATCCACTTCCACTGAGACACTCGAAACAATGGGGCGGCAGAGGCTTTTGCAGGCAATGGGACACGCACATCAGCCTACACCCCTTCCTCTCGGATGAGGTTACGGCCGCGCTCATCCGGATAGCCCCGAGCCTGGGACCGCCGGCTTGTTGGGGGCGGTGGCCGGAGCAGCGTGGGCACAATGCAGCACCCCAAGCCTCAAAGCACAGCGGTGGGAAAGCAGCCCTGCAAAAATCCTACCGGCAATGTGACACAAAGAGCCGTCCCCGCCCTCTGCTGAGTCTCACAGGTCTGCAGTACCAGTTTGTGCTCCTGCCTGTAATCCTTTCGGATCAGCCCAAACTGGAGGCTGCTCTAGTCTCTAGACAGGTTTTGTTTGCTTGTTTTTAATATTCATGTCACAGAGTTTGGACCCCAGGCAAGACTACAGGGGGAAGTAGCTAGCGCTGAATTCTCGGTAGGAGCATCTAGGACAGGATTCGGCAGAGCCACATTTGCAGTCACCTCAGCACTGCACACCTCACCAGCACACGAGATTTCCACCCAGCTTGGAGATTCATGGCAACAACACTGATTACAGTCTGGGGGAAAAAGACCTATTGTATCTAAGGGGTGTTTATCCCACTTTAACCTCTGTTTTCCAGGCCAAACTGTCTTGGTTGGGCAGTTTTAACCATTTCAGGTAGGTAGTAGGGATATTGTCAGCTATGACTGCAGTATTCACATACTCCAAAACTTACATGTAAAACTGCATAAATCTCAAAATAAAAAGAGCAAGAACTGCAAGAACTGCATTAGAAAAATCTCCTACCAGATAAGACTGATCTGTATATGATATTTCTAAAGGGGTTTTATACTTGTAGAGAAAGTTATTGCGGTTTCTTTTATTGCTTGAAAGCAGAAAATTTTGAAATGGAAATGGCAAGGAGAAAAAAAGATCTAAATACGACCACCTTTTCTTTCATTACTTCTTCCATTATGTGCTGCAGTTCCTCCAAAGTGCCATTAACTAACATATGTAGGCTGATTTAAAATCTAGAGCAAAATAGCACAGGCAGCCAAATTTAAGCTCTGACCATTTCTCCAAATGTGTGGTATGTCAGAGGTTTTCATCAACAGCGAACTACATCACAGATTTGTCAAATAAAAACTAAACTAAACTATACCAAAATATTGATTCTGTCATTCTGATTCCACTGGCATCTCTCAGACAAAACAACTGTCACCTCAAAACATGTATATACACACACACACACACACACACGTACACACATGCATACACAGATCTGAAGATTGCTTTAAATTTTTTCATTTCAGCTAATGTTCTCAGGTGAAGGTTCACAAATCCCCGTGCAAATGGAGGTATTTTCCTCCTGTAAAACACATGGTTATATTATGGAAGTCTCTTGACACTGGGTATTGTGTGATGGTTTACACTGTTTGCATCCCCAGGATCCATGATCAGGAAAGAGTGATTTAGGGTAGTATCACTGTATTCTGCTGTTCTTAGGTACCTGCCTGGTCAGGGTCAGGGGAACTGATTGGCCCCAACCCACGGCCATCCTTTTGCCAGGTGACAGCAGAGCTCTAAAGAAACTGTAACTGTTGTCACCGTATATATCAATGTTATTTTAGGTTCTATCTCAGTGCGCATTTTACTTTATAATGAGTGTAAAACTTGCAATTCTCACTACTCCAGAATTTTTTGGGGATCACCATGATTTTGGTCTTTGTTTTCAGGCCATCACAGTTATCTTCTTATGTTCTTACTCTAAACTGAAGTCTTACATAGAAGATTGCATGTTCATATGACTCAATACTTACATTTATGGTAATTTTAGATAATACCAAGCTAGTAAAATAATCTTCATATTTTGGGACATATACTGAGGAATTATACTTAATGTTAGAAAGAAACTTTCCTTTGGGCAAGTTCAATATAATTGGCCCTTTGCAGGAATTCTGACACTTTCTTCCAAAGCATCAGGAATCAACATCAGAAAAGAAATATTGCAAAAGCCTGCTTTTCCATGGATTAAAAGAAAAGCTTGCCAAACGTCTCAAGAGACTGAAATAGAGGATAAAACGATACTATATAAAATGAGATGTAACTTTATGGCAGGCAATGCAAAGTCAGTATCACTCTTTCAAAACTGCCAGGCAATCATGTTCTTCATGACTTGGAAAGGAGCAGTAACTCACTTCAGGAAGACAATTCTAAGGAAATCTTGTAGGAATGTCTATCCATTACTGAGGTTAACTGAATGTTAGTGCTGGTATTTTTTCTATAAAAAAGGAAAAGCAGAGGCATTCTAAGTGTCAAATCAGCCATGTATCTTACCTTGGCAGCCTATGTGGAGGCCCTATGGAAAGTCTTTAACATCTATTGTGAAACAGGTTAAAGATACTTTGCAGATAATGGATTTTATTAGGTAGCAAGTTGCATTTTATTATGAATGTATGAATATATTTAAATTACAAATCATGCAGCTTTGGAGAGATGAACCCAAATGTAAACTGCTCCAAGAAAACAAAAGAACTCTTTAGGGCATTTGGTATGTAAGTTATATTTGGGAGGTTTAAGACTATTTAAACCTACATCTAGGAAAAGGTGTTAACAGAAACATGGAAGCCGTTCTTCAGAACACTTCGGAACTCAAAAAACCCTTCTTGAATAAACTTAAGAAAATTCCAGTAGCAGTAATAGATGTCAAATGGTCAAAGTCACATCCATTGGAACAGAAGATCTCTATGTTAGGAAGGAAAAAAGAAATTTTAAAGCATGTCCAAAGAACTTCCACAGCAGACATAAAGCCCTCACAGGGACCCTCTATTTGCCATTTAGGACTGTGCTACCAAGGCAGAAGCATAACTTGGAGCCTCAAACCAAAGCAAAGCTCATCTCTGGGAAGTCCTGTCCAACTGGGGAGAATAATTGCCATAACAACACAGACAACTTCAACACCAAATGTGATCAACATTCCTAGAGTTCCTGAACTAGAAGTTTGGAATGGAGTTATGAATCTATCGATTTTACTCTGTAAACTTATCTCCATATTCTGTAACCTGTTGTTTGACCTTTATATTAGTAGAAGAAATCAGCACATTTAACCTTAGCCTTAACTTGCAATAACCATGAAACAACACCCAGAGACTATCCTATTCAAGGGGGAGAACAGAAAGACCTACTTTATGAAGCCTCCTCAGTTAACCTGACCTCAGGTCTGTGCTTCAAATCACATCAAGCAGGGATCTGACCCTGGCCTCAGGGAAGCACTCAAATCACTGGCCTACTGTGGACTAGCCAGGTTGGGAAAGAAACCTCAAGAAACCTCTCCTTGAAGCAAAGAAATAGTGTCAACAAATATTTGTCAAAACAAATGGACACAAAAAGTTTCAGTTTCAACTTATCAGCGTTTTTTGAATGAAAACAAATTTTGTGGAAATATTCTACACAGCTCTAGCTGCTTTTCCTATCTTAGGTACAGACTCCAATGAGACAGAAAGGATTTCTGAGGAAAAGTCATCTACAGACAGATGGCTGAGCTGTGACCCAGATTCTCTCTACACCAGTGGAAACCTGAAATAACCCTATGGAGTACAGAAAGACAAAAACCACTCTGGTATCTCAGCTGTGACAGGACTGGCTGTTCAAGAGTCACAGCCTGGGTTCTCCTTATTTCTCTATTACTAATGCATGTTTCTTACAAACTGTGGGGGAATCTTATGCTTCCCACACTGTGCACAACTCACTGGGGGGGAGGGCAAAGGAGGTCAAGGTGTCAGTGGCAGAATCCATGCACATGCCTTGACAGTTCAGTAGTTCCTGAAGATAGCATTTGTGTAGAAAAGAACTAGTACAAAAAATGCCTTTTTCTACTGAAGAGTCATCACTCAGTTCATCAGCTAAGTATAATCAGCCAGATATCAGTTTTATAGGCATGCTATCTCAATTTAAGAAAACCAGTGATAACAAACTGTTATTCACAGAACTTGATGATCTGGCCAGAGTATTCCAACCTGTGGCCCAGAGCAGAATAAATAGCATTTTCATTGACCTTAAACCAGCATACTGTGAGGAACATCAGCACTAGAAAGATGGATTCAATGTCACAATAAAAGGAAATTCTGTGTATTTTTCATGTGTAGGAGCTCTGTTTCTGCTCAGTGCACTGTGAAAAACACTATCTAAATTGATAACAGATTTCTCTATTACAATAATTTATATCTCTATGTGGTTTGGCAATCATTGATAACATTTGACATCCTTTGACTATTGAGAGAAAAAATAAAAGAAGAAAAAATCAAGAGACCTCCACTGTACTAGTTACCAAATTGAAACTATAAAAACAAACTAAGGCAAGAAAACCCTAACTGTTCTTCATCCTCCTGATTGCCTGCCAGTCTGCCCAAATGATGGCCTTTGCAGTAGAAAAAACAAAGAGTAGGAAGCACATTTTTGCTGTTGCATCCAAGTTACCTTAACATCTGTTTCTGTGGCTGAGATTGTCCCAGTCCTTAGCAGTTTATCACCTATTGTCTGCATATTGCTCCTTCTAGGTCCAGCCCCAAGTTTTGATAATGCCAACTGGATCAGACTCCATGTAGAGTGTTTCCTGAAGGAAAGATGTTCCCTTTTTTATTCTCTGTTGTGTGAGGGGTCTAGGTTAAGGTTCTTTCTGTCTTAGGGGTAGCTATGAAACACCCATATGGTAAACTGCATTTTTTTCCAAGAATGATAGAAAAGCTGGGTGAGGGGAACATTTGTTTCAGTAGGTTCTTTTTAAGTTCTTTCACCTTGGGTTGAACAGCAAAATATTCATTGCAGGAAAAGACACTGGACAGTGACAAAGGGGACTCAAAAATTACCTCGTAAGGACAGCCATAGGAAGACAAAGGCTGACTCTCAGCTCTGGACCATATAGAACACGCACATTCTGGGAGGGTAATTCAATTCCAAATTCTGATGGCTCAAATGTCCACACTTGAACCCGTTTCTAAACCTCTAATGTAAACAATAATGTTTAGAGAGAAATTTCAGTCATCCTGAAGCAGACACCTACCCTGGTAAGCTGAAGACCAATTCAAGACTTTGCTGTATTTAAGACAGTCTGAGATAGCAAGATCACCTGTAGAAAGTCACTGTGTCCTATTCTGTATGAGCAGCCTCTCAGATGACTGCTCTGGATTTCTCACCTTGTAGGTAAAGAGGAGCTCACACCACTCCCTCCTCCTGGTGCATTTGTAGAGACCAGCATGGTGTGTATGATCAGTGAACACACACCCAACTAGGTCAGGAAGCAAAATAAGATACAAACACCCTAGTTCATGGATCTCGACGAGGCCTCAGCTGCAGTGAGTTGCTAGAATTTTGGGGAAAATGAGAAAAGAGGTTAAAACTGAGAATAGTTGAGACTAGATCTTCTGCAGTTTGCATTGCTAGGGAGAAGAGAGGAGAGGAGAAGAGGAATGGAGAAATCAGCTGACCAGAGCATGTAACACAGTCTGTTATGCAACCAGACTTTTCAAGTGCAATGTTCTGAGGTAAAAACCCATCAATATTAGATTTTCCTGTACATTTGTGTCCTGATAAGATTTTTATTATTTGATCTCATTTGCTGCATTTTCCTGTTCCTTATAAAGTCTTTAATCCTTGTACGAGATATTTTAAATTATAAATACTACATTCACAGGAAAATTATTTCATTTTATTAAATAATCCCACAAGTGTTTTAATTATTTTGCACATTCTTACAGCATCCTTCAACAACACATCCCATCCCAAAATAACTTAGGAAAATTTTTAAGATCGATCAGTATCAATTTATGATCTCCTGGTTCTGATTGTAAACTATTTGCAGCAATCCCTCAAAATAAAGCTCTACTCCCCATTGAATGTTGCACTCTCACATATTCATGAAAATTTGCTACCTAGGAATGACACAAGGTAAATGATTTAACTTGTTTTACTGTAAAATTTTTTGTGTGTGTTTGGATACATTTTTCATACTGTACACTGTAAAACAATATTCAGTGTGTGGTAAATGTATAACCTCTTTTACAGAATAGCAAAAAAGTTGATAAGAAATAGAATTACTGTCCTCATAACATTTCTTAATAAGCCAAGATGAAGGCCTGTTTTCTGCTCAGCTTTGCTTCACACTTTCTAGACCTTCAATAGAAAGTGCTAAATCTGGACTAATGCCTTTAAACGCCTTTAATTCTCTCTGTAGAGGCAGAGAAGGAAAAAGTCACTGCCACAATAAAACTCCTGGGAAAGTATCAACTGACATCATTTGGGGACAGTGTCTTAAGGCAGAGGTTTTGGCAGTATTAAAATAAAAATTTAGGTCTGGTAATAGTATCAATGATTCCATTCACACAGGCTTTAACCAAGGTATAGTCCAGTCCAGTTAACAGAGTCTACTGCAAAATTACTCATTTTAGCTGTCTGAACATCACTCAGGGAGACATCAAAATGATTTTAGAAAGCTACCCAGGAGAACACCTGCAATCTGTGGGAAGAAGGAACACCTGTTCCACTCTGATTTCCAAGAAAGGAAGTCAGCATCTTTCGGTGTGAAACAACCCTTTCTTCTGATCAAAAGCAAAGCAGAAAGACAGTAAGTTATTTGTGTGGAGCTAGCACAAATCAGCACTGAGATAGAAGCAGCATGCTTGGAAGCATTTGCACTGAAAAAAACCAAACCAAACCCACTTGAAAACAACCCTGAAATGCAGGCTCCTACAATGATTTCAATAGAGCCTTTGTAGTATTACAAAGAAAGAAGTAGACTTCAAGCATAAAATTGGGTTTAACACACAGAAAGTAATTGACTTCTTATTTTTACTGTCTTCTGAACTCCCTCCCCCTCTCTTTTTTTCAGTAATTCACATAGTAAAAACCCTCTAGTTTTATTCATGCTGAGTGAAAAATGACACACATTTGAACCAGAAAGGATGGGCTCTTTCCCAAGAGTCACCTTTTTCACCTCTAAAATCAAGCTGCTTCTGATGAGAAATGCTGCAACTCAGGTTAAACAGCATGTGAAGTCCTGTAGAAGTGTTTATTAGGACCAGCTCATTCAAATCCTCATGATACCTTACATAATACATAAGCTCTCATAGTAGATGTTTTCCCTGAAATAAAACTACCTAAGAAAGCTAAAAATAGCTGGAGTCATTACAAGGCAGTGTAAGTTTTCAAGGACATAACTTTTCCTCTCCTCAAACTCATATGTCCCCAGACCAGTCATTTGCCACCTGCTGACCTTTTTATCACAAGAATTTCCATAAGAATAAATTTAAGAACCTTACCTATAAAATCATGACAAGTTTTCAGAGATCTCTATTCTCCTTCTTTGTGTTGGGATGAAAGGTGATTTCTTGCTCAAAGAAAGAATAAGACTGAAGAATATTCAACAATGGAAGATGAGAAATACCAGTAAAATTTAGCACTCTCATTTATTTTCCCTTCTTTTTTAAACCTATCTACTGGAATCTCCTGTACTTGAAGAGAAGGAGGAGAAGCAGAGTATGACCATAAATTTATTTAATTGTCTGCACAGGTTGAACTAACCTTTACAAATTAAGCATTATAAACTTCCAAGATTTTAAGAACACTTTGACAAAATAAGACAGAAGAAGAATCTATAGCTCTGTAAGGGAAACATTCTAGGTCTTTAAAAGAAATTACAATGGTAGTTTCAAATAGAACTGGTATAAAAATGAGGAGAATTATATATAATGCATTTACCATGTGAGCAGCAAAGTACCCTGAAACAGAAAAAATATTCAGAATAAGTAGTTTAACAGATAAGCTCTTAATTAAAAAGTGGTGATTCCAGTTACCTGTGAAAATGAAATTCTGTCTTTAACATATGTTATGCAATATGTCAACAGTTGAAATGTGCTCTTTCTTCATCAGTTATTACAGTCAGGATATTTTTAATTGTCCTTAGTATCTGAATGGCTAATGTTTAACTAACTCTTTCACTCTGGGAGGTCCCAGATACTTCCAACAAAAGCTAGTAAAGGCAAGCTGGATTTCACATTTCAACTTGGCCTCCCATACTTAACATCTAGAATCTCATTTGCCATACTTTCCAGTAAAGGTCTGTGAATTTTACATGTATACAAAATTATATAAATGTCCAAGTATATCTGAATCATTATTTTACCAGCATAGTAAAACAAAACAAAACAAAACAAAACAAAACAAAACAAAACAAAATAAAGCAAAATGAAACAAAACAAAACAAACAGTGCAGGTGTTAGTAGTGTGTCTTCAGGGAAGCATTGATGGAACTGATCGACCCTAAAAGCAAAGTTCTTCTGGATTGCTGATGCTTGCAAGAATTCTGCCATATTTAGCTTCCCTTTTGAATATCCAAACTTTGGGGCAGATATGAAAAGGTAGAGGGAAAGAAAAGGTTCAAATATTTTTGTATGATTATATTTTAAGGGTTTTTTTCAATATTATAAAGAGATCTCTACTGTTCCTGCTAGCTGTAGAGTCAACTTACTACTTCCCAATGTTTTTCATGCCTTCAGTAAATTTAGACTTGGGCTCCTCTTTTTTTGAGGCTAGTACAGCAGTGTCTGTGGCCAGCATAAACAAAAAAGCATTATGTAGAGCTCATGTCCAATGCCTTCCCTTTGTCTCCTTGTATGCAGGTACTTGATCTGTGGTTGAACTGCCCTTTTAGCACATGAATGAGGTGAAAACTCAGACTTCTGCAGCCCAAAGCAAAGTATTTACTCTTCTACTCAAGATATATTGAAGTAGTGAAAACAGCCCTCTGTGTCCTACAAATTTTAGGTTGTGCTCTCCTCAGTAGCACCAGGGAGAAAGTTACTTATTTCCTGGAGGGTGTCTGACAGCAGCTGCCTGTGCACTGCACTCTGTGCCCTTGGAAGGTCAGATGATGCTCTCACAGGGCTGTGCAGGGCACAGAAAATGGGACAGTGGCACTGGATCCAGTCAAGTTGTCCTCTAACTCAGCACCTGGTCCCAGGAGGTGGAGAGTCCTGGTTGACCTGCCCTTGGCTGCAGCCAAACTGTTGGGTCAGTGCCAGGAGGAGGAAGCCTTCTAGGAAGAATCCCAGCTCTGTTGAGCCCTGTTAGGCAGTATCCAAATGTTCCTGGGGTGCCTTCAAGGTGGGGTGCTCTAAAGGATGTGCTGCCCAGTGTTGACTTCTGTTTTAAGTCATTCAACATTTGGTTCCTATGGTTCTACATTTTTTACTTTTGGATCTTGACCCTCCCTTTCCTCCCTTTTCTCTGTAAGAAAGCTGTGTTCTTTCCACAAATCTCATTGCAAGAGGAGTTGGGCTACTGCTTAGCCCTGCTCTTCATGCATAGACCTACCCCTAAGAGAATCTATGAACTTGACATATTTCCAGGGAGTTCATTCAGGGTACATCAAATCTACCATCTTCTCTGAATCATCTTTTCAAAGCTCAATCCCCACATATGATTCACAAACAGAAAATACCTAAGAAGAGCTTTTAGCAAATTAGCTTATTAGTTCCATCCTTCCTCTTCCTAAGCATTCAAGTCATCTGCCCAGATGGCTGTTCACTGAGTCACATTCCTCTCTCACCATTGTGTTTATCAACTATTTAGGTTGCAATGGAAAATCCTTTCAGCATGACCTTGTCTCCTGAGGCCCTAATTCAGCAGCACATTTCGGTATGCATCAGCACGCAGCCTTATTCCGAGAAATGCCATCCATTTCTCTGATAGCTACCACACACCTCGAGCAAGCAGCTCGCTGAAATGGGACCACGCTGCCTTCCCTACACACAAGTAATATTTTCAAGCAAAACCAGAACCATATAAAAGAATATATGGTCATGAAAGACACAGTTTGCTGTTGTGGGAAATTTACACAGTTAAGAAGCCACAGATTTATGAATGGCTGCGTGTAATTAAATTTTATTCCCTTCCTATAGACTTAGGCAGAAATGATTCAGTATCACTTTCACTGACTGCTATAAGGTCATGGAAAACCAGAAGAGTTCTATGAAAAAAGTAAACCCAAACACAACCTAATCTAAATATTCCAGGAGACTGATTATTTCCAGGTTCAAATTTTTGATTCAAATGACAAAAGAAAGTAGAATAAAGCAAAACAATACCAAATCATGGACTTAAGCTTTGATTTATCTATGTAAATCTATCTTGCAACTGTCCCAGAAACACAGTATTCAAACCAGAGCAATTCTTGTGAAAATGCAGGGAACAAAATAAACTTGCACAAATGAAACAAAATAAACTTGTTTCACTGAACATAGAATCTTCATTTCTTGCTGTTGGCAGATGAGACACACAGAGTAGGCCTGAAAAACTCTGAAGTGCAGAATACTAGCAAATAATCTACAGAATTTAAAATTTAAAAAAAATAAAATTAAAAAAAAAAAGGTCCCAAAACAACAATATTATTCCTGGCAGATTAGAGTACCTAGAGAAACAATGATGAAGATGAAAGATGGAGCACTTTTACGACTGTAGGGTCCAGATTTCTCTTTCACAAGGACAATATTAGTATCAGTGTGTTAAAACACTCTGACAAAAATGGGTGATTTAGCTTTAGTTCTTTTAACTAGAAGAAGAAAAATGTTAGCTCTTTATTTTAATTTTAAATGCAGTTTCTCCTTTACATAGGTTTTAATCCATATGTAGTCACATAACTCAGGCTGTCTAAAGATGACAGATTTCTCATCATTGTGTAATGTTTTCAAGCAGGAGCAGACCTCTCATAGTCTCCTGAGGATAATTTGTAAACTTTGGCATACAGCAAAAAACTATTTAAAAACACAATCTTCTGCTAGTTCTTTCATTAAAAATGCAATTTTCTAAACCAAGAAACCTTAAGACTGTAGTAAGTAGTCACTCTTTGACTGTGTGTCTTTAATATAAACTGTATGAACTCTGTTACATACTATTTGACCTTTTTATCAAGCATCTCGTGGTTGGTAAAAATGGTTTCTTCAGGAAAAGTGTATTGACAGTACAACATCAGGTGCAGAACAGGAATGGGAGCAAAGTGAAAGTGGGGTAATTTGGATCCCTGTTAATAAAATACCCATTAGGCATTCTCTACTTGCAGAATGGGATAAACAAAGTGAAGCCTGGTGAGGCAGTGGATAAAAATTCATCAAAAGCTCTTAGTAAAATATAGTGACAAGTATAATTAATAGAACTGTGTAATGTCCTGAATAATGAAAGAAGGAGAAAGAACTAGGATTATAAGGACAAGTACAGGAATGCAAAACACAGTTCTAGTGTCCTTGCTTATCTGCATGAGATTGTGGAAACTTTCTCACTGTTCAAGTAAAAAAACTCAAACAAACCACTAAAAATGAAAATCAAAACAATGATTAAACAACCACTTACACTTTTTTGCAGGTATGACCAATCCTGGTTTCAAACATGAAGTAAGCCTATACATCACTTCTCCATGTCTCAGCTGGCCTTGCTTTCTAAAAGATTCAAAAGTGCTCTGAACACTGAAGAAGATATACAGGAGAGCCACAAAGGCAATGGCTACAGTGGTGGGAAATTCAGCACAACAGTAATGACTCAGTAGATCAAAGTAGTTCTTTCAATTGTCACTATCTCTGTGATAATCTATTTAGGACTAAATACAAGATTTCCTAAATTATCCTTAACTCTTATGTGATTTAAAGGTGTCTGAAGGATTAGTCTGAACCTGATGTCCCCATAGGGAGGTAGAATATATTTCATCTGCAACTGGAGCAGATCTTCTTAAATTTCTTAAGGGGTGATCTGGCACACATCACCACTGCTCTGTGAACCTACAGGGCAAGCACCATTAATTGGGGGGCTGCCTTCAAAAATGGCACATTGCTCCTTGTCATCCTAACCTGAACAGCCAAAGTACTTCAAGTACAGAACGATTTGCCTTATATAAAGAGCTTGCCTGAGCTTGTCAAAATGAAGATGGAAAGAAGGCCAGACATATTGTAAAAAGGATATTTTGCTCCTATAAAGCTAAATAATTAAATATTCTTGAATCTATTCAGCAAAAGGCTTGATTATAGCCAGAGACTCCTAGTTTAATCACTATGAATACAAATTTAAAATTAAATGCAGTATTTTTTCATGATCATCACTGTTGAAACAAATTATTTGATCCCTTTGTATTTATCTCAAGTAGCACTAACCACCTGATATAGAGACCTGAAAACTTTATCATGTTTAGAGGTACATGAGATGAACTAGACTGCAGTCTCTGCATTTGACACTGGATTTGGCTGGACTCCCTTTTACTGGTTAGAGGGAAACAAGTTAAATTTTCATATGATTCAAACTAAAAATATTCTAGAGGATGTAACTATGAAAGCCTTTCTTTTATTTGGCCCATTAGAGACCTAAAGGTTTGAAGTAGCCTGTTAGAGTAAGGAAGTCAGACCAGAAGATCTTTATTTGTTCTAACACTGGTTCTATTTACAGATGAATCACATGAAAGTCTGTGCAAGTGACTGCAGTGATAGGGAAATCAGGAAAGGTAAATAAATTTCTGGAAGACAGAAAATACAAACCAATGACATCTTCTGCTTTAGACAGAGACATCAGCACAATTAGTTCCTCTTCTCTAAGCAGCGCTTAAGCATCCTTGAAAGCCTTGCTCCTACATTATATTTGTTTTATTTCAATGAGAAGTTAAAGAGGCTTCAAACCCAACACAAGATTTAATTACTGAATATGTTTAGGGTTTAAGTTTTGCTTTTTTTTTCTTTTTGGTGGGGTTTTGTTGGTGTTTTTTGGTTGGTTTTGTGGGGGTTTTTTTTGTCCTAAAAAAAAAAAGAAAAGAATAAAGAAGCAGAAAGGAACAGTTTCAGGTGAAGTTGAAGCTTTCACAGTTACTCACATATCTTTAATGCAGGGTGTAACAAGGCCTTCAGTACCAACTCTCCAAGTACACTCCCTGCTGTGGCATTCTCACTGCCTCAAAATAACTCAGTGTGCAGTGCAGAGATACTAGTCTTTAATTAGAGACCAGAACAGTTTCGACATATGGGTCCAGATTCTATTCAAAGCAACTGTACTACAAGTGCACAATCCACCTTTTGTTGAGTTCAGCAGAAACATAACCTCCTGCCTTCAGTCTGGGTACAATATAATCCTCCCAAAAAACAGTGTAAGTCACAGTGGGGTGAATAATCAAGACTCAGACTATTAGCTACAGTAACTGTTTACTGAAGTTTTTAAAAACTCTCTCCTTCACCCCTTTATAACCAGGCTGCCAGTCTGGAGTGAGGCCCAGGGGTTTGAATTCTGTTCCTATAGGGTTTTCTGGAAAACAGAAGGAATTTAAACAGAAAAAAACTGAAACAATAATGAGATTTTTCTGTGTGTGCAATTGCTATAAACAAAGTTCGTTTACAACAACAACAACAAAAAAGAATCTGCATAACATTAGGATGAAGTACTGTGGTGTGAGCTTGAAATATCATTGCATTTTGGTTGCAGTGAGATCAAGGTTGGATCTGCCAAGAAGAGAGAAGCTCTCCCTGCTGCAAGATGCCAATAAGGTCCAGGCTCTGGGTTTGGACATATGTTCCCCCACTTCTTCCTTCCACCCCACCTCCTCTCCTCAGACTTCCACCTCAAATTAAAGTCTTTAAGGAAAAGAAAAACAAATTGCCTTTGCTTTGGTTTTCTCTACAAAAGCCAAGTTGCAGGGTGGCTGTTTTATTTTAGGTCTGGCAGCCCCATCAATTGACCTAGCGGCCTTGGCCAGGACATGGTGAACTGACACACAGCGTGATGCTTCAAAAAGGCTGCAGGCAAGAGCACACAGTGACCGCTGCCCAACACTCGTGATTAAGGCGGCTGGGAATGTAGCACATACAGAGGTTTTATTTGAAAAAGACACGACAGACTCACTAAAATAGATTTGTGTGTTTATTTCCAATTTGACAAGTAAAGGTAAAGCAGCTTACAGCTTTGAAAATTCCTGACAGTCTTCATAGAGCAACAGTGAAGACATTAAAAGCTCCTTTAAACTAGGATAATAGCAGTAAATGGAGGTCTTTTCTTTGCTAGCTGTGGTTGGAAAAGAGATGGTACTCTGAGAACGATGAGTATCCATCCAGATTAATGAGGTATTTTAGGGTGCCGTTATTACATGGCAGGAAATAAAGAGAGCTGAAGACTGCATGAAGAGAAAAAGCTTTTCTCCTGAACAGCAAATGCAATACCCAAATCTATCAGGAATGCTACAACTAGTGGCTTGAACAGAAATTTCACAGAAAGTGGAATTTAATGGGCTACTTCATATTTTTGCTAACAAGTATTGGCTTTGCCTTCCACACATCCCACCAAAACCTGATAAGTTGTTACTGGCACAGTATACGAGCAGCTCTCCCAGTTCAGGCCCAGATCAGTAGGAGGGGGTGTTCTGTTATTCAATATCATCTTATGTCACAGCCAGAGGAAGGGGAGAAGGACTCCTTGTAATTTCTGGGAAGGGGCATGGTTTACACTCAGGAACATGACTGCTGGAAGGAAGTGTCAGAGTAGGTGCCACCAGCTGTGGCCACATCCTGTCATGTCTGGTCAGGCTCAGTGCCCATTTTGCATATTAATCACATTCTTTTTTTTTTGGTACACTTTTGTTATCAACATTGCCACTGTTGCTGTTCGTTTTCTTATCTCATTGCTGTTTCCAGTAAATTGTTCTTATCTCAACCTGTAATTTACACCTTTCTGTGTCTCCAATTCTCAACTCCAGACCCAGAGTGTGAAGGAGAAGGAGAAAGCAGGGGGAGGGAGTGGGTGGTGTGTGGTTTTGCAGAGTTGGGAAGGGGAGATCACTAAACTGGGGCGTGCCATTCCTCAACCGTGACACCTGTTCCATGGAAAACCTTCTTAAATAGATTGGTGTATATAAAAGGTTTCCATGAAATGCAGCCTTCACAAATTGTCCTAAATTCAGTCTAACCTTTGGATAATAAAGCATGTCCCTTTAATCTCTCCTTTCTTCCTATATCTGCTGTATTACTTGAGGATAATTTTCAGAGAATGCTTACCATAACAAAAAGAAAAAAAAAAAAAGAAAAGAAAA
>VZTZ01005646.1:428965-485601 GCA_013400955.1 Drymodes brunneopygia | reverse complement strand
AAAAAAAAAAAAAAGAAGAGTGAGAAAGAGTGCTGAATGCTTGCAAAATACCTTCAGTGTGAATTGTTAAAAAGTCAGGCAATTTAAATATTCATTTTCTGTATGAGAGCAAATATCACAGCCTGTAAGATCAATACTGAGTGAAATGAGGCACTAGTCATGGTGCTCTGGCATGGGACTTTGCTTATGTCCCCACTCCAAGCACAAAACTGAGATGTCTCAGTCTGAGCTTTTGTGTTTAGTCATGACCTAGCTGAGGCTCCACGGGCTTCCCTGTTAACTGATGTCACATCCTTCTCTGGCTGGCTTTGAAGGAGTGACTGCCAGGGAAGGGAAGAGAAGGGAAGGGAGACATTTGAAATTATCAGATACCTGATACAAAGGATAAAGCATTTCTGAGAGTGTCCATTTTAATGTGTCCCTGTATTTTGTTGGGTTGTTTAATTTTCTAAAGTTCATTTTTAACCTTCTGTTCTTATTCATGCTTGGATGCTGCACAAACAATGAAATCTTAGGCAACTACTCAAAATCTAACAAAAATATAATAACAATCCAAACAAACAATGGCTAATAAAAATGAAATCAGATTCAACTGCCCAAATTCAGTTTGATTATGCCAGAGTAATATTTTGCATATAAAGTAGCACAGCTAAATAATATTTAGCTTGATACTTTTGAAAGTCCTTTTTGATGCACTCTTAAAATGGAAAATCAATGGGAAAAAAGAATTAATGAAAAAACTAATTTAAAAAATTGTATGTGAGGTAGAGGTAGAGGTTTAATTTGTTAGAAAAGAAAAACATAAAGACCCTGAAGCTGTTGTCCTACTGGCTAGGACATCCACCTCTACAAGGACCAATTTAAGTATTTCATCAGTATGCAAGTAGAGGAAGAAGCTTAGGCAGGTCTGAGGCTGGAGGGACAAGATCCTGAAGCATTGTGTACAGGTTATTCCCATTTGTTGTCTGAAAGCTGAATGACACACTTCAACCTTCATGGACAAAAATAAAACTGTTTTGCTTGTAATTCACCATTTTCTGAAAGCAGAGTTTATTTTGCAGAATCATATTGACAAACAAATAGCCAGCCCTGTTTGCAGAGGATTAGGACCTCTCCTGTGTGCAGCAGTTCCTTCCACTAATAATTTCTCTAGGGGGAAAAAAGAGATCTCGTACACAATGTAGAGATGAGATTGTGTTCCCCTGTCTCTCTAGCCTTTGTAATCAAGCTTCCAGTCCTTCCTGTTCTGAAGAGAGCAATTTGATGCAGCTGTGCTGCTGGAACGCAGTGATGCAAATCTGAGCTTGCCTGGCTACTTTGGCCTTTAGCTATAACTGAACAGCACTTTACTTCTCCAGACCAATGTTGGCTTTTATGTGAGCAGTTCTGATAAAGGCTCAATTACTGGGCTTTTCAGAGTTTGCTAGGCTATTCAGAAGAAAAAGCTCCTCAAATTTGCTGTTCCTGTTCTCCTTTCCTCACCCAGCAGGAGCCTGCTCCTCTGAAAGCAGGATTAGTAGGGAAAGTTTGGCGTGGATGCCAAAACAAAAATAATATTGTTCAATATTTGCTATGCAAAAAATATGTGGCAGACTGCACATGGCCAATAGCATTAACCTTGATTCTTATTACAAATTCACTGAAGGAAAAAAACCCATATGGTTGTGTATAAGAACAGAACTGTATTTTCTTGTCAGTCAGGATCTGTTGGGCACCTGATGGGATATCAGTGGCCTTAGCCAGAGCTGACAAGAGGTGAGGGAACAAACACGCTCCTGTAGAGTGCAGCATTAGTCAGAGGAGTAACAGAGAACCCTGTTCACTCCTCCTTCCCTGTACCAATACTCATCTTGTAAAGAACTGAAGGTGACTCCTAGGTGACAGAGAAAAGGGGTAACTTTAAATTAGACCGATAGGAGAAGCCTGAGACCTGGCCTGTGTTTTCTGGCTCCTGAAAACTAACTCTCCTTCCTGCAGCACAGCTTCTGACTTGATTTTCCATTCAAAGAAAAATCCTTCTCATAAGGTGGGGATAGAATTTTAAAATTCATCCTGGGTATAGTTGGGGTTTTCAAGTATCTAGGTGTGGTTTCAGTGCTAGGAGGTTCTTTAAAGCTTTTAGGCCAACATTCAGATTGGTAACATTAAAACACAGCTATATCTGATTTATATTTGTAAGAGTTCTCTCTCTTGTACCTCCAGCGAAAGCATAAACTTCACAAAAATGCTGTGCTCAGCAATTTAATAAACTTTAAATTGCTTGTCTGTTCCTGGTGCGGAAATTCCTCACTCACTCCAGTCCTGTCCCTGATGCTCACTGGGTTGGTAAGGGTTAGGTCCTTCAGGAGCTTGCAGAGCTCAGCCAGAGGACACACAGCACTGCCCCATCACATTTCAGCACCTGATCTTCTTGTTACTTGAGGCTGAGAAGCTGAGAAAGCCACTCCTCACTCAGATTTCCAAGGTACAGGCTCCATTCAGAGGTCTAACCAAGTGTTCAAAGAAGACAATTCCACGCCAGTGCCTAGGGAACTGTTTCCCAACTGGCATGGCATGGGCTATAGTTGCTTTTCTTACAAATGAGTGGGGCCTCCAGCTTTGGAATGGCTGCATAATCTTCTGGCTGGAGCAGGAGAGGAAATTCACCTTCCTTTTTCTTGCTTTAATTTTCTGTGGTTTTGATTTATTTATTTTTATGTGAGAGGTATTGTGCAATGTTGAGCAATACCTTCCTAGCTATGTCACTGTTCTTGCCAGTTGACATTATTAAGGCTGCTGCTAATTTCTTCCCTCTGTCTTGCATTCCTGTCTCTTTGTGAGGTGAGGTGGGGGTGGAGGCTTTCCCCAAGGAGCAGAGGCTGGTGCCCTGCAGAGCCTTGGGAGCCACCCCAGCTCTGCACTGGAGTATTTCAGTGGGGACTATTCACATCAAGCAGCTGTTCCATCAGCCAGCTACTCGCCTCTTGAACATCTCCAGTGGAGCCAAAAATAAACCTTTGGATCAATTCAGCTCCCGTTGAGTTTGATGGAATGTTTTCCATTGATTTCTAAATAGATCTGGATGATAATCATTTCTGCAGAGAGGCCCTGTCTCTAGCCTATGGGGAGGAGACACTAACATGTGGTTTCTCCTTTTCACATAGGGTTATTCCCCCAAATCTTGCAAATAAGGCAGTATGTGGCCTGTGTAGCAAAGGAGACCCACTGATCCATAGACTTGAACATTGACAGTGTCAGCTACCCAGCCCTGTGAGTGTAGCTATTCAGTATTATAACACTCAAAATAATTACACCTTTGAAATACTTCATTTGAAGTAGAAATGACTTTCTTTCATGAACTGTTTCTAATTATTGTACTTCAAGTGACAAATTAAATGTCATTTGAAGCAATTATACCAAATACTTAAAAAAATTATACCTAGGCATGTCAATTAATATAATTAAGTCAAAAGTTACATTTCATAGCTGATTCAGCTTTTCCACTACAGCCTTGAAATTGCTCATGAGTCGAAAGCAACATTTGAACAAATCTTTAGCAAACCAGAACACTAAAGGGCTTATTTATTTTTATTCATTTATTAGACAAATTGGGAAAAGCATGAGTGATCCTACATGAATAAGAAGGAATAATGTAGTGTTCTTTTTCAGAAACTGAGTGTTTTTTCCCCATTTAACTTCAATAATTTTGTTTGTCAAAGCTCTATAAAGGAACTCGTTGTTCCTGAGCCTCCACTGTTTCTTCATGGAAAAAGCAAACAAACATATTCTAAAGGGATTTATGTGTTAGTTTTAGTTTCACAATGGATATAATGTAGAGATTCAAGTGAGGCAACAGCATGCCAACTTACTCCTTTCTAAATAGGCCCTAAAACACTGCTACTCTTTCTTGAACCAGTTGGTTAATCAGAAGCTGGGGTCAGTAGTCTTCTCTTCCTTAGAAAGAAAAACAGATCATGAAGCCTGACATTTTTGATGTGCAAAGCTCCACACCTCTGGACACAGGCAGACCAAGAGAGTAAACTTTCTTTGCTAATTGCTCTGAGAGTCCTCAGTTAGCTTCAGTGTGCTTCTCTACCTTGTATTTACAGTTCTCAGGCTTGTCTTGCCTGTCACAGAAACTGCCTGGTCTACCTGGTTAAGCATTGACCCAAACTTGCTATATTGTGGTGTTTTGGTTGACATCACCTGTAGAAGTTACATGATCTTTATTGAGTGCAAGAGGGGTGATCAGTCCAGTCCTTAGCAGATAACAGTCCCCAAGCCATTTTTGCACAGCAGAGTTCATTCATGCTACTCAGAGAGCAGCCAGTGCTGCCAAGGGGACATGTGTGCCCAGAGGTGCTGCAGGGGTGCACAAGAAAAGCCATGACACTGCACAGAGAGCATGAACTGCCAGCAGGCAAATGCAGGGCAGCACTTAGTTCCCCTCAAGCACCCAGGGAACAACAATGTGATCACTGGCTACAGCACAGTTCCCCAGAAACAATACTAAAGGACTTGGCTTTCATGAGAAATTTTCTTCCAGTATTTTTTTTATAGCATTGTCAATTAACAAGATTAAATCAACAATAATGACATGAAGTACAACCCTGTGACCTTTCCGAAACTCATGATTTCTAAGTTTTCTTAAATTATAATCATGCATCCGTGGGCCAAAAAGGCTATCTATCTCAGAGAAAAGGTGCTACACATTGACAAAATTAAGGGAGAGAACATGAGCCATAGATAGAATCTAGAGTTCTTGAAAGGTGCTGAAATTACAGCACAAGAGACAGGTGGTACTCATTAATTCACAGATCAAATTCCATGTGTTTTGTCTTCTCCCCTTGCTGGTTAGTTTCCATAATCCAAAATAAAAATAATCCAGAAGGAGTGTATATCTTGCTCCTCCTTTCATATGAAAACATTACTCCCTCATGCTCTTTTAAAGGATGAGTTCCAGTGTTTGACCTATGGTTTGGAACCCAGTGTGGGATGCAGGTGCTGAAATACCATAATAATGAAGGCCATGGTGAAAATACCCCTACAGATAAATACTCACATTGGGGAGCCCAGCGACAAAATGGATGTTTCAAAAAACTAACAGTGCAAGAAACTGTGAAAGACCAGGGACTAATTACCACGTTGAGAGACAGTTTCACATTGCCACAGTGGTGATGTGAACAGTTTAAAAAATAACTGTACATTGCTAAATGTACATGTCAAAAAGATCCATCTAGAGGTAAAATGAGAGATCTATACCATTTTAAATGATAATGAAGAAACGTGCATACATTTGGTTTTACTAGAAAGCTGTCTGTACTTGCAGTTGATTTTGAACTGTACAAAGGAGAGAGGTTAAAAGATACTTTTCCAAACAATCTGTCCTATGAATAATAATAAAACTTAGTGACTTCAGTTTAAGTGAAAACCCGGGCAAACGAGGGACTCACACTGAAAAAAGAGAAATGTGGCACCTATGTTAATTTTATTAAAATAGGAAAAGTAACTAAATATGCAAAAGGGAAAAAGGAGCCACATTGTAATTGCAGAGAAAAAATAAAGCACTAGGAAAATATGTCTGAAAACACAAGGTATTGATATGTAAATTAGCACACTTTCATTAATAGACAACTAGGATAAAGATTCTATAATTAGTCTCTTGAGACTAATGGAATGTTCAGGTATCTCTTGCATACTTACTTCTGCTTGTGATTTGTCACCCCTATCTAAAATTTTAAAAAAAGCTCAAACCAACAAACAGAAAAACCCCAAAATTCCTAACTAGGAGCACCACAAAAATAGATTAAAAAGTACCTACTCAGTAAAAATAAGGATTACCAGGCGGATATTTAAAAGGTGTGGGCATGCAGATATGATTAAGGCAACATGCAGTTGCCCTACACACATTGCACAAGTGCTGTAGAAGGTTGCTTTGCTCCAGTCAGACAGAAAATATTTTGAAGGGACTTTGGGGATTTTGTGAATTTAGGGCCTGACAATCTCCAGATAAGTGATGAAATCAGCAACAGAAAAGTGTTGGCATTCACGATACTGCACTCATCACTTGACAGTCTAGGGAGACTTCAAATGCTACTTTGTTTATAATGAAACACCCTTTTAATATGATGCCATTCTTTCAGTTCTAACTGAATGGCAAATGGCGTGCCTGGAATTTACAGGTATAGTTTCTGTGGATTTTTTAATTGCTAGTACACTGATTTGGTTGATAGAAACTTGAGAAAATAGCTCATCTTTTACAAACTACAGCTAGAAAGCTGGAAGATTACTTTGCTGAGTTACATGCTCAGTTACTCTAATGGCAGACATGATAAAAATAAACTTAGAAAAGGTAAATAGACACAACAGCCTTCTCACATAATTTTTCCCCCATAATTTAAGTGTACTAGAACATTTTTTTACATTCACAGTCTTTTCCATCTACTTGCCAGCCATTATCATTAGATAAAAGTAATCTAATGATATTAAAGTAATCAAGGGGGTCTGGGCAACATGTTCTCCATGTAACATGAAGTTCTTCACAGATGTTACACCATAAAGGTCTGGCAGGTCAGTCTGAAGGCAGCTGGGGCAAACAACCTAACTCTCTTTCTCTTGGTAGGCATTAACATTTAAGAAGTTCTCAGTTGAATTTTATTCATTGAGGTCCTAATACTACACCAAGTTCCCTGTAAATTGTTCTGTGAGGGCAAAAGCAGCCTTGCGATTGGTGAAGCTTGGCAGAAGAGGATAAATGCACTTTAGTGTCCCTTATCTTTCCCACTTTTTTTTTACTTCCTAACCAGGTGTTGAATATGTAAGAGTACCTAGATCAAATATTTGTAAATTAAATTATAATGGTGACGGAAATTAGGTGGAATGTCTGACAATATTTGTCCATTTACAAACAGATTGTCTTTCCCCTAATATTTAGTGAGGGTTTTTTATCAAGTCAGGACCTTGTTCCTCCTTGCTAAAAGCCCAATGGATTGTGTTTTGTTTCCCTGTCTTCTGACTGGCTTTAATGATACCTGCTAATTACACATTACTTTATAAACATTTAATTAAGCCTGGAACTAGTCCTACATGACAGGACATATTTCCTTATCCTATCTGGGAGATAGGTATCAGAAGCATAGATAGGGCAAGCAACTTACCTATGAAATAAGGGCTCACAATTCTGATTGCCAAACATATCTTTCATGCTATGTTTAATTCACAGTCATGCCTACAGGAAATGCATAAAATACTGAAAAATAAGTCTCAGGAAAATATTTCACAAATAATAATTTAAGTTCTGTAAAACTTGTTATTGGATATATCAAATGCACATGCAAAATAATATACCAATATTTTAATAGAATCCTTAATCAGAAACTTGACTAGCATATTTCATGAATATGCTCTGCAAATTCATTAGCCATGAAAGAAAATTTAGTCCTCTCTCTGTCAGATACCTTATTTATAAAACACATCAAACATATACCCCACACGTGGACATCACAAACCCAGGGGTGCTTAGTTGGAGCTTCCTGGTGGGTGCATGCTTGAGGTTAAGTGCCAACATACTCCTAAAACTCTTCCTCCTGGTGCTGCTCGTGAGGCACACATATATTTATTCCGCAAAAAATGATTCAGGGTATGTTAAGCAAATCTCTATCCAGCTGGTACATCTGTCAAAGTACAAGAAAATTTTTCCTGTGTCCTCATTGCTCTTGTTCAGGTTTATTGTGTTGGTAAATGTTATTCTACTTTAGGTCCATAATTGCTGGTCAATACTTTTTTTGCAAGGAATTTCAATGACTGAGATAGAGAGAGTGGGGTATAATGAAATTCTGATGACCATTACCTATGGCAATAGTAAAGATTACTTAGACAAAGCACAAGCACCAATATTAATAGTCTTTTTTTGTACCTGTTTTAAATGGTAAGTGCTTTTTCATCATTATATAAACCAAACTGATTTAATATGAGCAAATTTCATAAGAGAAGAAACAAAAATGCATGTAAATGTGAAAGTCTTATCTCCTGTCAACCTTAAAGAATAATCTATTATCTGAGTTGCTCTGAAATTCTGATTTACTCCAGTTCTCTGCATCCCAATGGATTTTTCAAATATTGATTTGAATATGACTGCACACAATTAAAACAAATTATTTCCCAAGAGTCTATGAAGCTATTTACCATTTTGCCTCAATAGCTAGCTGCCATAATTTACCAGCACAGAGCCTTGCAATTCTTTCATTTGGTAAATACATTGAAAGAATTATTTTTTGTTTCACTTGTCAGCTGTGACTCTAATACAGACTTCTTTCTTCCTTGATATTCTACATTTGTTCTGTTCTGTGTTAAATGGCAACAGCCATTTCTTATTAAAATCCTTTTCTTATTTGGCCTTTAAACCTTCTTCCTCACACAGACTCAAAAACAAGTTCCCAAACAGTCTTCCTTAATTATAAAGACAATCAAGAAAACACTGAGAGTGACTTGAACTGAATATAGGCATAAAAGGAGTAAAATGTGGGAATAAAGAAAGTAGGAAAACAAGTATATGTTCAAAACAGAACAATTCCTGAGTACTTGACTCAAACCAACTCACAGTTTAAGAGCTTTAAAATAGGTATCAATCTTATGAAAGATGAGCTGGAGCTCAAACCATATTTAGACAGCAATTCTAATCAAATGGAAGAAAGCTTTAAATTTGATTTGGAGAGGACTGGGGATAAATATGCATGGGAAATCAAAAGATAGATTCTTATGCACAGACTTGAAGTGGGAAAGGGAGGAAGTAGGAGACTACAGCAGTGATAATTGAGAGGAAGAATAATTGGAAAAACTAATATGTTTATGCAGAAATGTCAGGAGCATGAAAGCTAACAGAAAGAACTACAAGCTTTAGAGCGTCTGTAAAGCTGTGATATACATGACACCAGGACATGGTGATACAGAACACTAGAACTGTTACAGGAAAGCATGGCTTGCTTAACAAATACAGATAGAAGAAATGGGATGAAATGTCATGCCATCTAATTAAGATTATACATAGTCATTATGAAGCTCAAGAGGATACAAGAAGAGGATTTGCTGAAAATCTTCCAGTCAAGACAAATGCATAAAAAAGGAGAGTTATCAAGCTAAATGTCCACCATGGATCACCTGATAAAAATCTCTTTTTTTTAAAGCATATTAAGGATCGTAGCTGGAAGAAATGGAAAGCTGTGTGAACACTGGTTAATAGAAAAGAAAGTATAGAAGGAGAAAAAATATCCTTCAAAATCTTAGGAAAAAAGAGATATAATCACTTTCAAACTTGTAGTACCTTACCAGGGTCACAGTTACACCCTGAAAAATGGGGAGGAATCTCCTCCTTATGCAGGAAAAAGAATGGAGGTACTGGCCAGTAGGGCAAGCAGGACTTGCAACTGCCTCAGTGTATGTGGGGCTGCATTCCCATTTGATATGTCTCCAGACAGAAATAAGCTACATTTTTCTTGCTTGTGTGTGCTTATGGTGCACGGTTCTCAAATTACATTGAAAAGAAAATGTATTGAACTTCAATGCCTGTCTGTGAACAGTTTGCATTTCAAAAGCATCTGTAGATATCAAAGGTAAATAATGCAACAGATAACAGTAATTCAATAGCCTCATTAAAGTAATTGCTGTGTTTAAGCCGGAAAACTTTTGAGGTATTTTTACACTCTGTGGTGTCCACTGAGAAAGGAAGTTTATATGTGTACCTCTATGTGGGTCTCTGCAAATTCAGTTCAAGAATTTTATCCAGGGAAAAGTATGCCTGGTGATTAAGACTGTTTGAAATGACAGGGTCCTAACTCTAAAACCATCCTGCCATCTATAAGGGTCACCTCTCAGTAGTGACTGCAGGGAGTCTGCTGAATTCTCCTTCACATAATTACAAAAGCCTAGACACAGGCTCATGATGAGATGATTGGCCAGGAATTTGAAATGAGGAAGAACAATTTTGCTAAAACTTATCATGGACAAATAAAATAATTAGGCTTAGGAAAATTAAGTGTTGGAACATAGAGAATTAATGATATAATAATAGAAAACCCTAAAACCACAGGACTTGCAGGTAGGGCTTCTTAATAAGGTAATGTGAAAATTAGTAAACCATATGAGGTCAGGCTATTGTTGTATAATGGTGAACTGTCCTTAAATAAACAAATAAGAGAGAGCAAGCATAAAAGCAGACTTATAAAGCTGCATTAGCTACTCTCTGGTTATCTGAATGTTTTTTAAACAAATGAAAGGCAACTGTAAAATGGAAAAAGGTGTGAAATTACAAAAAAACCCTAAAAACCCAAAAAACATAAGAAAAGAGGAAGGCACAAAATTGCTTTAAGAGTAGAACTGTACCATAAATAAGAAAAGAACTAAGAGGAAGTAACTATCCAGTTCTACATGGAAAATAATTAAACTGAATGATTCAGAGAAAGCTACAGCACTCCACTCCTTATGAGCATCATTTCACAATAATAATAACAGAAATTAAATATCAGGTTAAATCTTAATTAGATAAAGTATACACTTGCTGTCATTTCAGAAGGGAGGAGTCCAGTCAAGAGTTCAAAAAGAAAAGATTAAATCATTGCTTTCCATTCCACAGCTTGTGGCAAATTCGTGACTACAAAGCATTCCATCTATGGTAATTTTGGACATAGATAAAACTGAGGCAAATGAGAACAAATGATTTTGTTGCCACAGCACACTCCTTCCTCAATATCAATACTATAGGCTAGAGATGACCAAAATTAAGATATTTTTGATAAGATAGTTGTGTTAAAATCTGCAGGCCCTAATGTGTCACTGGAGAGCACTTTGGGATGGCCTTGGAGAAGTTTCTGAGACTTTTTCAAGGAGAGGATAAGGTAGGGAAAGTCCCATAAGGCTGGAGAAATGCAAGCAATATACCTGGCCTTAAAAATGTGATCATGGTAAACCTCAGAAATTATAGACTGGTGTAATTTAAAACCTCTGAGAATTTATAAAAAAATGTGTTGGAAACAATGGGCAGGATGACCTAGAAGGCAGCAAAGTGACTAAAGCAGCCAATACTGATATAGCAGAAATGGACCATACAAGTAGAATATTTTTTTAATTTAGTATGTTAACTGACCTAACTGGCATGATGGAAGGCACGTCTCAATTTAAAAAAACTTTTCATTTTGTCTTCTGCATCATCCTTATACACAAGCTAAAGAATTATGTTTTACGCTTAATCTCTATCAGGTGCATTTATAATTTACCATAAACCAGCTAGGGTTGGTGTGTGTGTATGCAGGGGAGGTCCCTGGATAATCTATTCTATACAAGTCCCAATCAATGCTGCCAACAAGATTTTTGGAAACAAAGAATTCACATATTAAATTTAAGTATGATACTCAAAAAAAAATCAGGTGAAAGGATAGAAGCTTTCAGGAGACAAAAAGAAAAAGGTAATTGCCTCAGCAAATAACAATTTGAAATTAAGACAAGTACAAAGAATGAGTACTTACAACTTTGTACTCATAGCAGTATGGAGACTGGTGAGCTGTTGCTCACTAATGAAACATAAATCAACACAATGTCATGGTAAGAAAAGGTGAATCTTCTCCTGAAGGCATTAAGAATATTCAGTGTCAGATATGAGAGAGCTGTTCTATTTGATGCAGCCAGAGGT
Organism: Drymodes brunneopygia; assembly: GCA_013400955.1. NCBI lineage: Eukaryota > Metazoa > Chordata > Aves > Passeriformes > Petroicidae > Drymodes > Drymodes brunneopygia. The sequence continues at coordinate 473,942 of VZTZ01005646.1, read as the reverse complement.
GCCAGTGATGCAGCTGCTTAAATACCACAGATGCATGCAAATGCAGCATAGAGATGTCTGAAAGAACAGCAGCAAACAAAAGCTTAGAAAACACACAGAGAAAGGCTGGTGGGAGAGGGAGCTGAGTCTCTAGAAAAGCCTGATGTGCAACATGGAAGGAAAGACTTCAGCTGTAAAGGGAGCTGCAAGGGGATAAAAATCCTTTGTTTTACGTGGCCCTATGGAGAGACTAAGGAGGTATCTTCAGCAGAGAAGAGAAAGGAAGCATACAGGTCCTTTTAAGAGGCCCTGGTAACCAAGTGGTCTGTAGACGCTTCATCACTGGATATGGATGTCTGTCGAAAATTGTTCGTGTTTTCTTCTCCTGTGTTGATCTGCCTCAATGTGGTGATTTAGGTATTTTTTGTTTTGGTTGGGGTTTTTTTAGATATAGATACCTAATCATAGACATGCATGTAAAGCACACTGCACCCCAAGGCCTTCCATCTTTTATGACTTCAGCTGGGAACCTGGATCAAGGTCTCAGTTGTTCCCTTCTCTTCATGCCTTTGATTCTCCTCCCCTGCACCTCAGCAGGAAATGGCAGGGGGATTGTTGGTCACCTGCTCTCTGTCCTTGTTTGATGTCTTCAGGTCCCCAGCTTGGAAGAAGCCTTTCATCCTGAACATCTATGATTCCTGCTAGGTCTGTTTGGAAATCAAACTAACAATAACTGTGCCATTCCCTCAATGAATGACTGACCATGCCCCACAGTGCACATCCACCTTTTCGCTACCTTGTGTGTTTGTGTGTGAAGGGGCAACAATGTGCATTATTCAATTTTGCCCCAGAATAAGGACTGTCATATATTGAGTTATCAACATTTCCCACCAGAAGATGTTTCCTCAGGAAGCCTTCTCTTCATGCCATGACTCCTCTCAGTCTTTGTGATCTTGTGTTTTTTTCCTATGAAAGAAAAAACAAATGGCCTATTTGAAGCTATTGTGCTGAGCACATCCATAGCCAGTGGTCTATGAAAGTCTGGATGTCCTTGAGTTGCAGTTACTGACACCTTATCTGCTGGCTATTTACATTTACACATTAATGAGTACACGGATTATGGCTGCAAATTTGTGACAATACTCCTGTATGTTACTTGGTTAATGCTTTGTACTTTTGCAGAAGCACTCTCCTTCAGTCTTATTATCATTAGGCTTTTATATTATGACTGTGTGCATGTGTGTGAGTATTTGTCCAGTTTTTCTTGCCTGGCTGTATTTCATTTTATTAATAAATCAGGCTTTTCAACCTGCCTTGTACAGGATAAATCCCTCCCCCTTTTTTTGATGATGATAAATTAAGCTATTTAAAGAATGACTCATTACAAGTATATATCCTGTTGGTGCCACCGCCCTCCTACACATAATAATTATTGAAGTTTGCAATGTGACGCACAGTCAGCACTTTCAGAGCAGGGTATCAGTGCTGGTGGCTACAGTGCCTGAATACCTTACTGGCACTGGTTGCCCATGGCAACTAAAATGATCTATTTGTGGTGATAATGGCTCGTTGTCCTGTTTGATAGTTTTTCTGTATTCTTTCCTGTTTCAATTGCAACAAAAATCTATAGATTTAAAAATTCATTTTGAAAAACAGAACAGTGAACAAAATTTCACTCTTGGTGTTTGTGCAAATATGGAGTAACGGAAATATAACATCATCTCATTGAAGATTTTATCACTGTAACAAACCCCCTTCGGTCTAAAGTATTGAAATTAAATCATTCTACCTTGTCTATATGTGTTATGTTTTATTGTTTGCTAGTAAACACTTACCCTGGAGGTTTTGGCAAGTGTAAGAAAGTGGGAGAGCACATTCATGATTTCTACTTACTGTGTGACCATTATTTGCAGATCTTTATGATTTTTTATTGTTATTAATAGCATTTTAAGCAAACTATCCCAAAGGTAGGGAGGAGAATCACTTGCTTCTAATCGGTTAAACATATTTGTATATAACACACAATTTGATTTGTAAGCTAATGAACATTTTCCCTGTTACAAGCAGTAGATAATTGGCAAGTATTCTTAATTGGCAATACTGAACTGCAAATATTTTGGATTGTTCAATCAAACTCAGTGTAACCATGATGTCTTTTGGCAGCTTTTTTATACCATAGCATGCTTAAGACCAGAATATCTCTCTCTCAGCTGCTGGATATCCAATAATGGAAAAGAAAGTAGAAATACCAGAATGGCCTTCCTTTTACATCACTAGTTAACAGCAAGAGCATAACAGCTGGGCAGGACACTACCTTTTGGACAGGAGCACCACACTGTCCCTCTGTCTCTGAGCAGCTGTGCCAGCTGTGATGACCCTGCGGGGGAAGAGCCCTCCACCTCTTCTCTGAAGGTGTCTTAGAACTGCAAAAAAGACATTTTGGTCCCTTCAGCACCTTCCCTCTGTAAAAGATTCTTACAAGTCATAGTGAAGATCTAAAGCCACTTTTCTCAGAGTGGCAACAGTCAGCGATTTTAGGCATATCTGTCTTTGTTTGGAAACCGTGCTGCCATCCCATTATCTGCTGATCCTGAGGTATTTCTGACTTCCTTCCAAGAGTAAAAATTTTCCTTTGTATCCAGCCTATGCACAAATTGTCTCTTTATCTTGGGAATCAAGTGGGATTGCTTATAGAGTCAGATAAAAACTTTGCTGCATGTTTAGGATATGCAGGTGTGAATGTATGATTAATTTTGCCTACAGAGCCTAGAGGGAAAGTTAAGGATCTTTCTTGTCCATTTTATTTACAGTATCTCCTTTGAACCAAGGATATAAATCCTGATGCCCTTAAACTGCTAAGCTTTAGGTAAGAAAATGGGACTGAATCCAACCCTGATCTAAATATGGTTCTCAAAATTTGGGCCTGTGGCAGAGAAACTGTTTTCTGCTGATTGCAGTTAGGATTCTGGGTTATGATTAGATAGTATTATTTTCTAGCTATGCTCGCCAACATTTCCAATATTCCAAACATCCATAGTCCTAAGTAATTTAGTTTATCCCCCCCAAGACAGCAATGTAAAATTCAAGAAGCCTACATACTATTATCCCTGAAATAAAAAATACTCTCAGCGTTATTTTTAGTTGGGTGTCCCAGAGAAACCAGCTGTTCCCAGGGAGATAGGAAGCAAACACAACTTCTTCGAGATGCCTGGCTAAAATACTTTGTGATGAAAGTCTGGGTTTCCTTTTTTTTGTGAGGAAGGGAACAAAGGGTAATATTTAGCCATGGTATACCTATATCTGTGCAATTTCATGATTAACCTTTTCTTACACCTAAAATCACATCTTTTACTGAATTTATTTTTTTAAGACTTTAATTCTTTAGTTTTGTAGGGAACTGGAAAATCAGTACCTCTGTCAGTTGTTTCCACCTTAATAAATAAAATGTAAGGACCCCAAACCTAGTTGTAGAGAATCCTGTGTTATCAAAACTCACGGAAAACACTGCTATTCTGATTTACTACCATTTTACACCAATCTTCTTCTCTTTTTGCAGAATCATGATCAATAGCCTGAAGTGTACAAGAAAAGCCTAATTATACTAGGCTCTACTCTACTCATTTTAAACCCAGTGCAATGGTAATTTGATTATGCTGAGGCTGAGATCAATCTAATCTCTGCTGCAGAACACAGATCATCAATTTTGATTTCACTGACCAAGCATCTTCTCTACTGGGAAGCTTTATGAATGATGGACCACATCAATGAACGCTTACTCTGAGAATTGCTCCATATGTTGTAGCACAGGGATGATTCACCTCATTCATTCAAGGGCTGCTTGAGTGAAGGGAAAGAATGGTGAGATGGTTGCTCATATATCAGAGTGTTTTTGTGTACTGCAATTTGCAGACTCACCAGGTGTGGTATTTCTGTGTACTGGGTATCCCAGTGAAACAGGATGTGGTCACTAATACCCAAATCTTTGGGGGAAACTAGCAGCACTGTACAGAGTCTGGGGAATGCAGATTTTAATGTCACTCTTAGAAGTGGAGATTCTTAAGAAAGAGGATTTCTAAAGAAAGCAGCTTTGCAGAAAAAGCTCTGTGAGCCCTGGTCACCAGCAAACTGCAGGAATCAGCAGGGTGACTTTGCAGCAAGGACAGCCATCTACATCCTGGTCTGCATCAGGATAGAGCCAACAGCTGCAGAGCAGTGATCCTGCCCTACTGTTTGGCACATGTGAGACCACATTCGGGTATTTTGTCCTTTTTGCAGCTCCTCAAGAAGAGGGTTGCCATATAGTATCAATTCCAGTGACAGACCATCAAGCTGGAACACAGAGTACAATGGAACAGCTGAGGGAATGGGGTTTGTTTAGCCTTAAGAAGAGATGGCCGAGGGGGATCCTTTTGCTGTCTGCAACAATCTATTAGGAGCACGTAGAAAGGACAGAGCCAGAAGTGCAGACTGGAAGGAGGAGAGGCAGCAGTTACTAGCTGGAATACAGGAAATTCCAACCTGAAAGAAGGGAAAATTAAGATGAGGGTAGCCAAATACTGGGCCAGTTTGCCCAGAGAGGCTGTGGGAATCCCATCCTTGGAAGTAATCACACCTTAGGTAAATGAGGCCCTAAGGGCCCTGCTGTGCTGAACTTGGTAGGAACAAGAGATGAGAGTGGGGGACCCCCAGGGTCCGTCTCTCCCAGCCTGTGCAGTTCTGTGATTGTCACATAAATTGTTGTATTTTGTTGTGGTGTAACGCATTCCTTTTGCATCACAATAAGTAAGCACAGCTCAGGGCCTTTCACAAGGCTGTGCAACATCATCTCCCATGCTGTCTGTGTTATACTTTCCACCCTTTCAGCTATTTACATATCTTAGTTCACACCTGCACCAGGTGCAACTAAGCAGTTGCAGGCTATGCTCTGTCCCTGAGCTCAGCTGCTGTACTCAGTAGTCACACTCTAAGATCTCTTAGCCTCCAGAACTGGCTGATGCCACTTTTACTTTTCTTTGTCAACTTTTAGCCTGTGCTGGCTCCTCAGTCATGTCTGGGAGTTGTTTGTCTGAGTGCAAGTTGGCCTATGCCAAAACTGTACAAGGGTCAAGATAACAATAGCAGAAATGACCATTTCCCATCACCTGTGCCATAAAGAACACCAATTTTTAAAAACCAGACTTCTCTAGGTTGGTGTGCAAAGGAGGATGAGGTCTTCATTTTACTGCTTGAAAGAGAGACATCTACTGTAAACAATGCTCTGGAAAAACAAGCTCACTCACCCCACAAAACTGACATGGACATCCCTGGTAACTGGTTGTTTGTGTGTGGCTTTGATTTTTTTCAAGCAAACTGATGCACATTGGTAAGGAAGTCTCTGTAAATATTGTCCTTTCAGATTTTTTCTTTATCTTGCTTCCCCTTTTATTCTATCTATAGAACATTGCTTGAATCAAGACCACAGTATTGTTAACATCCAAGTTATGTGGTTATTCAGGTTGCCTAAAAAGTGACCTACAGAGAGTAGATCTGTACTACTACTGTAGGTCAGTAGACTAAATGAGATATATATAAGGTTATTTCAATCTTTCTCATATACACAGCTGACAGTGCATTGCACAGAAGTGGATTCTAGGGGAAAAAATATGGAAAATTGTTACTCTGACACCACTATGTCTTCACATTGCTGCTAAACTGACAGAGAGATGGTTAAGAAGGAAATAGAGCGAAGCTCATCATGTTTTGGGAGACATTATTAAATTAAGCTGCAACTTGAGCAATAATTAATTAATGCAATGAGGAAGATATAGGGTGGAGATCTCAAAACAACTCAGCATCAGTCTGACTTTGTTCCAATTGAAGTCAAATTGACTTGCTCCCAATGACGTCAATGGGAGCAGAGATAGATCAGTACTGAGTATTTCTGACAACCCCATCTCTAATATCTGCTGACCCAAATTGTCAGGAATCATTTGTGGCTCCATAATAAGGACCATCATCTGGGACAGGTGTTGTTCAACCTGTAGATTACCAGGTTCAGTATAAGTCTCATAGTAAAAAGTCACAAATCAAATTTGAACAGTTAAACCTTAGCAAACTATTTTCTATGGGATTGACCAGCATCTGAGAAAAACTGACATTATTTTTGTGTTCAGTTCAAGGAACTGAAGTGCTTTGATTTTCAATGGCCTTCAACAATATATTTCGTTTCAATTCTTTCATTTCTTTCACAGAATATTTCAATTTCTGCAGAAATTGCCTTTTCTTTTGAACTGTTTTCTTAGAAAAGCTCCCAAGCAACTCTATTAATTAGACATGCTCAATCACACTAAGTAATATCAGCATGTATTGCTAGTGTTCTTGAGGTCCACATGGAGAGTAAGTTATTTTTAAAGCAAGTAAATGTTTTGCTCCTTTCATTGCAGTGACATTCAACAAATACCAGAGAGTTGCCAGCTTCAGGGGCTGATATGATTCCTTCCCTGCATGTTATCCAGCCATAGCAGATCTCCTCTTCCCAGTTTTTTCAGATTTATTCTTTCAGTTTTCAGCTGGACTTTGCACTTCATTTTCAGACAGTGTAAATGGGCTAATCCAATTCTGGCCTCTTATGTGCAAAATATCTTGGGTTTTTTTCCCATTTGGAACCTGTGCTCTAGTACAGTGTCCTACTGATTCTCCTGGCAGCCACAGGAATAGGTACACAAATGAAGCAAGGTGCACAGCACAGTAATTCACGAGGCTTTGAAAAAAGCCGTACACACCAGCACTTTCATCCCTTGACAAGGTACAGAAATACCTTGCTTTAGTCCATCTCCAGACTCCTGTTCCAAAGAAAGATCCATGCAAAACTTAAACCCTCAAGCCAGAACCATGAAATAATTATGATAAGCAGCTGATGTCCACTCTATGTTGTCCTCTCATGTGAGATACAAGAGTCAAATGAGGAATTGCATTTACAGTGGAGGAGATTCCATTGTCCTTCTGCCAATCTAGTAAGCAAACATAGAAGGTTTTGTCCCATCTAATGAATTTGTTAACCTTACTGTTAGGTGTGCTTCAACTTTGTTCTTACTTGGATAAGAAAACAAGCTACTGATATGACAACATATTCCCTAGCCCAGTGACACATCTAAATCCAAGTCAAACAATGTGTATTATAGGTGCAAGATTGATAAGATTCACTCTGGATATTTTTGTGGTTCTTATAAGGCCCCACAAAAAGGTTTTTGATCTTTCCAAAAAGCAGCTTTATCTACAAAACATGTAGCAGCTCAAACAGCAGAGGGTGCTTTGTAAGCAAATACAAAACACTTGATCTAAAATTATTGCTGTAGATAGATCCTGCAGCTGTGCGGATGCTTTACTACCAGTTCTATTCATGAAGTGGCAGATTCAATGGCTCACTGCTTATTAGAATTGTTTCAGACACTCTAATAAATCTCCAGTGAAAACCACCCCCAAAATTCTACATGCAAGGGATAAAATTCTACATATGCAGGATAGCTCCATGTTTTTAAATAAGGTGAACAATATGCTATGAAATAATGCATTATTCATAGATGCATACTGTTTTAAGAGCTTAATAAAGAATTTGATTAATAGTCCAGGCACGTGTCCTGCATATTTATACCCTGGTATGCATACAAATGTAATGTATAGCATTGGATACTTGTAATATCCTCTTGTCTTTTATGCTTTTTAAGCACTTACAATGCAGAGCAGTTAAGTTAAATTGCAAAACAAAGCCAAGCAGAGCAAATTGTTATCAAGTCACAAAGTGGGTGGTTGGTCAGCCTTCACAAGAAACTCTATTTCATGGAATCATAGACTCCATATCCTGAGTTGGAAGGAACCCTCAAAGATCATTGAAGTGAAACTCCTGCACAGGGCGGCCCCAAGAATCACATCATGTGCCTGAGATCTGCCAGGGATCTGATTTGGGATCTGCCAGGAAATAGAAAAGGACTTTCCCCTCCTTAACATTGCATAGTCTGTTTCCATCTCATTTCCCTTCCAACAAGGGAAAGAGAAGTTCAGTGCTGAGCAATTAAAAGAACAGCAATGTTTTCAGGCATGGAAATAGGTGGGAAAAGAAAGACAGTGAGGGAATCATTAGATCTTCAGTGCTAAAATTTATTTTCAATTTGCAATTTTAAATTTTGTAATTTTGGAACTGTGATGACTTTCACCAGCTGATGATCTCATCCAAAGAATTTTGGAAGGAAAGGTGAAAGAAAGTCTTGTTTGGTCCCATTCATTTCACCTTGTTATAGTGATAGAAGTGAGGGATGGTAAGTTGAGTAAAGAGTTAGAATGAAAAGGAAAACAGAAGACATCAAAGACATGAAGAAGCCTGTTTCAGAGGTATCACTACAGAACTGAATCACACAAGTAGAAAAGATTGGAATAGGAAAGAGGAACAAAGTGTGGTGGCAGAATTGCTATTTCACAGGGCCCTTAGAAGACACCAACAATCAGATTCACTCAGGATATCACTGGGGGAAAAGCAGTTGCTGAGTTAGAAGGTGCTCCACAGAGTAGAGAGAAATTCCAAGATATTAGTTCTGTCATATCCAAACTTTTTAAACTAAAATTTTAAAACTAAAATCACTCATAATTTCACATTTTGATTTCTTTCATACTTTGGCTTATTTTCTTGAAAGATCCTTTTTTCCTTCTTCAATTTCTGCAACAGAATTTTCATTGAGATGCAGCTTCTGTCTATACATGCCATGACTATATCAAGACCCCTTAGTTCTAGGACAGGTTCAGGGCTAGAGTGGATCATGTGGATCATCATTTGTTTGACTTCTGTCAGGAATATATCCTCAGCACTACAGGTCTGAAATTTCAACTGCATCTTACTTTTTCAGAAGTGATAATAAAGGCGTCCAACTCCCTAACTTCAGTTATTCCATTGGCAGCTTTACTTCATGAATAAAACTTTTCTATGTTTTTGTACTCTGAACTTGCCATTTTTTTCTCAGTCGTCTATTGCCAAAAACTGTTTCAATTAGGTCCTCATAAGACAAAATGAAGCAAATTTTTAATATATATTTTAAAATGAGGGAGGCAAGAGATCTAAGTATTTCATTATAAACATATACAAAAAAATTACCTCTTTTTGATTCTTTCTGGTTAACCATAAGTTTTGAGAAGCTGATCAATCACTGGCTCAGGTATTGTACCAATACCATTTCCTTGCTATTTTTATTTCCTCATAATAAGATATCTTATGCATAGGACTCCAGAGGACATGAGTAATGGGAAAGGAGAAGCAGTAGAAAGTGGTTGCTGTTATAAACAGAAATAGAAGTCAATACATAGGTTTATCCTGTCAGTAGACAGGGCTACAAGGTGATACACAGCACAGGGCTACAAGGTGATACACAGCACATTAGAGAGAAACACTGAGTACAAAAACTTGGGAAAGCTCAAATTGAGAGAGCAAATCCAGACTAAAATAAGAGGGAGGATTGAGCACTGAGCCTATGTTGTGGTGGTGGTGGAAGGACATCGTCACAGAAAGATACCGTGAGTAAAAAAGAGAAAATATGGCAGGAGGGTTGAAACTGCATGATCCTTAAGGTCCCTTCCAACCAGAGTATTCTGTGATTGTATGATCCTACTGTTACAGTAAAAGGTGATTACAGATATCAAAAAATGCAGTGACTGAGGAGGAGGAAAGACAAGGGAAAGAAGAGTTAGGGAGAGGAGTGATGACATGAATGGTAAAGGGAGGCAGGAAGCAGTGGGAGACAAAGACAGAGGAGGAAGCTTGTTATGGCAGGAGTCACCAGATGGCATTGTTACACGTAGTCTTAATGGTTATTTTCCTTGGCATGTAAGCAAGTTTTTATTTCAAGTATTGAGTACTTTAACTCTTATAAATGTCTACAGAAGAGTCATAACAAGCAACTGAGCAAGAGAGAATGTTAGAAATGAAAACTCTGAAGGATCAAGACAAGAAGGTTTGATTTTAAAGTAAAAAAAAATTAACATTACTAACTCATCATGTTGACTTTGTTGATCTGTGACTGATGTGTAGACAAAAGAACTGAGCAAGAACTACAGGGAAATCCAACTTTTTTTTTAAGAAGCAGTGAGATAATCTCTAAGGCCCTGACAGCTCCTATCCTTCAGTAGAAAAGTAATCTGATGATATCAGGAAGGACGTAAGGTCTGAAGACAAGAATCAAGTAAATGGAGGAAAGGACTATGAAGTGGAAAAATAGAAACATTGGAAAAGAACAGGCAAAACATTAGATACAATCAATGGGTAGTGAAGCATATCTGCAAGTCAAGGCAGTCGATAGAACAGCAAATACAGAACAATGAAAATGGCTCAAAATGCCATGTAGAAGTGATATGTAGTCAAAGTGATGTATGTACAAAATTAGAATGGAATTTTTTTCAGTCTGTTCTAAAAATGCAAGCATATTTAAATTACACAAACTGCACTAGAAATGAGGACTTATGGAGTAGATCATTGCTGGGGCTGGGAAAGACTTTGGAGTAGAGCGTGCAAGAATATCTGCAACACACACTACTTGCATTGCTGCTGAATGGCAACAACTGGCTTCTACAATACAACACAAAACTATTACATTTATTACCACTTCTGTCTAGTGTTCAAGACTAATTCAAGCCTTCTTCCTGTCTCAGCTCTTGGGCATTAGTCCAGTGTTAGATTTGAATTCTCTAAATAAATAAAAAACCCAAAACAAACAAATGGCTTTTAAATGACTGCCCTCTTGCCAGAGAGCAAAATTCCTAATGAAGTCCAAGAGACGATCTCCAAGGCACACTGCTTACTATTCAAAAGGAAGCTGGGGAGAGAAGATGTAAACAAGTGCATTCCCACTTGTCTCTGGGTAGAATATGTGCTGCATATTCCTTCCTCCTTCCCATGGCCTGACCTTTATAACTCAAATGGCAAAACAAAAGCCTAAGAGTTCTTCATAGTCTTGAGTACTCATGGAAGCTTGTCTGTCACAGCTTAAAGTTATTTTGCAGAATGGACACTTCAAGCCTCTTTACATTCTTCTACAATGAAAACAAATTCCACTTAGTTGGATATGGTAGTAAAAATCCATCTAGGTGAAATTCTGGACCCCCTGCAATCAGACCTCTGACATCTCCTCAGTGAGCAGCCTCTGCTCTGAGCTTGAGCTGCAGCACAGAATTGTCCCAGGTGGAATAAAAAGCAAATAAAGTGGGAACCAAAGGGTGATTCCGAGCAAGACTAAGTCAGCTAAGCCCAACAGCTAGCTGGGTGACAGCTTTCCAGGATGATGTCCTGAAGCAGACTGTGCAGTATGTGTACAGACAGTTCCAGGAGAGAGGCTGTGGAGACAGCCTTGCATTCCCTCAGCAGCACTTGATCTCCCACCACATCTCCACTGACAGGGGTCTTTCAACCCACAAAGGCTCAAATCACTCTTACCTTAAAGGTTTCAACCTAAAAATGCTGCAAAGCAGTGGAAAAAAAAAAGGCAAGTAGCTGGTAGTTGAAAACAGGATTTTAAAAAAAAGGAAGAAAAGGTATATTACAGAGAATTTAGGGTATTGGAGATAACGAGTCTTTGGAAGATGAAAACAAGTGTGACAAGGAGACTAGGACAATGCAGGTTCCCCATGACTGCTGCTAGGTAACATGGGCTACCTTTGCTATGGTTCCACACTGTTCTGCCTCTCAACTTCTGTTAAAAAGGAGGACCCTTCTGTAAGATCAGCTAGATCTTACAACCACCTCCACACCTCTTTCCTGTCCTCAGTCCTCTTCCTCTTGCAGTCATTGCATAAAGAACTTTTTAGGAACATACTCAACTATTGGAAATCCCAGACCCAACCCAGATTAATCTTATCTGGTTTCAGAGCCAGCTATTCAGCTGTGCCTAGACCTCCTTCCCACTCTACCCTGGGAGCTCTTCCAGAACTACCTGCTCTTTGAAGGGCCATGTTTTTAAATAGCATTAGCTATTTTCAGCTAATCAGGGCCTGCTCTACTTAAAAGCATATTACACCTGCTGGTATTTAAAGTAAATTTAAAAAAGGAAACAAAGCACTAATACATGTCTCTGCCCATCTGTTCTCGCATCCACATGGTCTCATGGACCGTTTAGTACCTCTAACGAAACAAGTAAGAAGTTATCTTGTTAACACAGAAGACTAAAAGGAACTATAGTATACTTGGAGGATCTCTTTAAATGGGAAACATTTTTAGCACTGTAATATACTGATCCTTCAGAGAAATTTTTGAGCACCAGTTTATATTTCTGTACTAGTACTTTTCTAGGTTTGGATTCCATGTCTTCACATTTTTGCTCTGTTTGGTTTAGTTGATCCTGGTTACGTAATTGTTCTCTTTAGTCAGTAAACTTAAAGGTCAGTATAACATAACATCAAAATCAGGATTATATCATGTGAAGGGGCAACATAACCAACTAATGTGCTTTGTATCTGACTGGTTCCTCCCCACAGCCTGTCTGTTCTGCGAGTTGCATTTCATTGACGCGAGCCAGAAGAGCAGCATCTGTGCCACCACTCAGATTTAATGCTTTGAGATGTCATTAGTTCCCAAGAAAGGAAAGTTTTTCAGTTCACTGGAAACTGGGGAAACATGGTATGTAAAAAAATACAAGGGGAAAAACAAGGAACAATGGTTGCTAGGAAATTCAGTGGAGCCAACAGGTATGATCATGTTCTTTCAGCCTTCAAAAATGTATTTGAATCAAGTACTGGATCATTTCCAAACTAAAGTAATAGTAGCAAGGTAGTACAGGTATAAACCTTCTACACAATGTAGAGACCACTTTCACTGTATATGGTCCAGGATGTTCAAGTACAAAGAAGGTTTTGTTTCCAAAAATAAAAATGCCAACTGTATATTTTTAAAGAAGTATAAGAGTGAAAATTCCCAAGAGGCTCCCAAGGAGCACAAGAAACTCTCAAATCCTCTAGGCAAATGACACAATTTCGAAAATTTGCAAACCAGAATGCTCTGTCTGCATTTTAGAATCTTGACCCAAAAGGAAAAGTATCAGTGTATGGGTAATTTCCAGTTTTTCAAAATGATCAATCCCATATCACTTGCATTTTCACTCATAAAAATATTTGTTGACTTATGAAAAGGAAGTACCCATTGTTTTAAATAGAGTGTTGCTACTTAACTTATGCTATTCACTTTTAGTAATCTGCAAATTTTGTCTCAGTTCTCTTTCATTTTGACACGTCTTCCAGTCTTCTTAGTGTGCACTGGAATTTGTCTATATGTTTCAAAGTTTTTCAGTATTAAATGGAGCAGATTACAGAGGCTACGTTTATGAAATTACAGTTCTGGACATATTAGTAACAACTCATTCATTTGCCACTGAAATTTTAGAGATGGCCATGAGCAAACATGAACATAGGAAGATGAAACTTCAAAGACAGACAGAGAGCAGTTCTTGAACAGGCAGAATTCAAACACCATCGTAGCTGTTCACTCACTTTCTTTAGTAAAAATACCTGAACCCTTTTTCCATATGCAAAGTGCTATTCATCTTGAAGCATAGATAAAACACAGTCACATTATGTCCTCCAAATCAATGTTGTTAATCTAGTTTAACATCACACTTGCTGTCTTTCATGAACTGAAGAGTTTGCCTGTGACTTTGTTCACAGAAGGTCACCTTCCAAACCCATTCAATTTTGCATGTATTAAGGACAAACTCCTAGCAAATGAAATCCTGTTTTAACCTCTTACATGAGTGGACAGAATAATGGTTCTTCCACAAAGGGGATGGAGTTTTGGTTGTGTATGATTTCCAGGAGCTTGACTTAAAGCTGAGACCAATCATCTGATGGTAGGGTCCTTTTTGTTATTTGTTTTGGTGTGCAACCTAATATTTGCTTAGGCTAATGATCTGAAAACCTATAATGCATTGTCTGTCTGTGAAATTTTTAATGAGTCAGCCTCAGATCATAGCTCTTGTTTTTGTTCTCTCTTATCAGGAGAGAGATGGAGTCCATGGAGGGAGATGATGACAATAAGCTCTCTAGAACATACCAAGTTGGGTGATTCAGCAGAGTGTCTCCACACACTGTAATTAAAAGGCAGGCAGACACACATTTTCAATAATGTGAAGAAAAGTGTTTTCTAATTGCTGGGTTTTTTCCAACTGAAATACAGTTGTTTAACCTATAGTGCAATCCATCCCTTCCTACCATTATGTGTCATCAGTGAATCTGAAGGTTTATTCAAACTCTGTGCTGTACTCCCCCGAACATTTCATACAAGGAAGATTTAAAGTGTTCATGTTTTGCAAAATTGTCTCAGGCAGTCTGTACAGACACTTTCAGTATCTTTACTGGAAATTCAGAAAGAATGGACAGGTCCATTTGAAATCAGGACTGAGAACATTTAATGATTATAGATGAAAATCAGGTCCTGTGTGGAGTACATGCATCTATTTACACCTCTCTCTGTAGGCGGGGCGGTTTGTTCTCACATCTCCTTGCAATGATACATTTACATACAGAGCCTACTCACAGACCATATCAGCTCTGAAGCATTTGGCACCATGTTGCATTCTATTTAGTGTTAACACTTACGTTAGGAAAGGATATACCAGGAATACAGAACAGCAGTGTAAAAGCACTGCTTTCTTTCACTTTCTCTCCCTTTCTAGCTTGCCGTCACCGTATTATTCTGAGCAACACCACACCAATTCATATCAAATTCCAACTTTTCTTTCTAAAGAGCTTAAGTATATATATTTTTTAGCTCCCTTGCTTTTGTTTTGATGATTCCAAATGATCAAGTTGCTGTTTAGCCCTGGGAGATGTCATTTGTGTATGAAGAGGATTTTTTTTTCCCACTAGTATTTGTACAGATGAATAAATTTAGGTTTTGGCTCAATCTAATGTTCCAGAGGCACACTTTTCATGACCTTTGCTGAAGCAATTATATTGGCTAAATTAACTGAAGTACCCTCCTACTGCTGCTGATTCAGGGGATCTTGAATTTTCAACCCCTTTTCAGCAAAGACCTAGGATACAGTTGCTAGATTGAGATTAGGATCTGAAATTAAATCAAAAAACAGCAATCAACACAAAGAAAAGTATATAATTTTAGTGATTCTTTTACCTCATGACTATAAAATAAACATTCATTTTAAACAAAGGGATTCTTTTAGCTGTAACTTAAAACATGTAGAATAACCATATACAGTCAAAAAAGGGAAGGGGTGAGGAGTTACCCCAGGAGGAGGAGAATTCAGTACTGGCATTTAAACCAGTTTTGAACCTTTAGGTTTCAACAACCACCTAACAGAGACTCCTGTCCTACTTTTTTTTAATACTTAGTGTTTAAGATTATTTTATGATGAAATCATGCTGGAGCTTAAAGTCTTAAAAAATTCCCAGTCTTAAATATTTTTTCTGCAATCACTGTTGGCTGAATGAAACCTGAGGTTGTAGAGAAGCTTGCACAGAAGAAAGTTTTGCTGCAGCATATTTTTTTTTCCTATTTAATGAGGAAGGTAAAGGAGCTCATTTGTATGATGACTCCACTTAGTGATGTTCAGGCTCAGGCTTTTATTGAAAGACCCCCGGCTGTGGAGCTGTAACAGGTAGAATAGGTGAACAAACCTCTGCTAGGTTTCTGGTGTCTACTTAGTTTACAGTCAGCAGTAACTATTAAAGATCATCCTGGCAGGTCACACAAACAGCCTTGGGCCATATCTACAGTGGGGCTTTATTCTTTTATCACTCACTGGGAACGTCCCATGGAGCTGCTGCACCACCACCATCCTCAGGCTCGACAGCCAGCGCTGGGGTGTGAGCAAAGCTGGCTCACACAGGCTGCAGGCAGAAAGGGCAAATCTCTGCTTGTATCTAATGGCTCTCTCTGGGTCCCTGTGCCCACTGAGAGGCAAATGGGTACCCACAGTACAAACAGGGACAGACACCCAAATGGGACCTCTCTTCCTGTTGACACAGATCTGCCTCTTGAATCCCAGTCTTCTTGACAATTCCTCTGCATGCCTTTAAAGCATTGAGAGTGTCTAATGCTGAAAGCAGGCTTGGTCCTGCTCCCAATGAAATCATTAGTAATGTTGCCACTAACACTGATAGGTGCAGGACCGGGCCTGTAGCTCACATGTATCATGTTTCCTGAAATATTAGCTAGACCATGAGTTGCAGAATGCCACATGGTGTCCCTGCCAATCCCTGTCCCTTCAGGAGCTGTTTATGTGGAAAAGAAATCACCTTGGCACTCCTGATCTGCTTTAGCTTACCAAAGGTTAAGGGACTTCACAGACTTTATTTGAATGAAGTCTATAAATAATTATAATTTCCTGCAATTGGAGTTGAAAAGGTAGCTTGGAAAGGATTTTACTTTTGTTTTGAAATTTTACTTGCTTTCTTCCTGGCTTCTTTAAGAAGTTCACAGCACAAAAGCTGAAGTTTTCATCGTATTTTTAGATCATGATATTTGACAGCTCTTGGCCTTCTTTTATGTGCAGGGAAGACTCTCCTGACTGGCTCACAGAATGAGCATTAGCTCCCACAATTTAACAGCTAAAACCTCATCATACCCACTTCCTTCCTTCCTCCAAACTACTGAAATAAAATAAATGTGAACAAGGGCACCAAAAGGTGAAGAAGTAAGAAATCTGACAGCTCCCCTTTCCATTCCCAAAGGCGTTTGAAAGTACGCCTCCCTTAACAGCCTTTTCTTCTACCCCATGTGAGCAACTTGGGTGGAGTAAACATGTCTGTGCAGTGATAAACCAAAGAGAGCCATGTATCATTTCATCCTGAGGGAAGGAGCATCTGGTGCATCACAGATTTGTCAGGAATTAGGTTGGGAGTCATAGTACTATGTTTTTTTAATCTTGTTTGACTTAAAACTGTGTATTGTAATCAGTGTAATAGAAAGGCACCACTGAGACACAGGGATTAGCTGTAGAGAAGAAAAACAATAGTACACACACAGCTTTGATGTGTTTCTATTTGAATTAGAAAGTGGCGCTTTAGCAGCTCAGAGAGCTGCATACAAAATTTCAGCTTAACATTCACCCTGTCCAACACATGAACTTCTTGCAAAGCACTGTCAAAGACAGAAGCAAACTCTGGGCAATTTAGAAGTGCAATAAAGGATTTAGTATGCAAAAAATCACAAGGAACACGGATCATAATGACTGGCTACAGCTATCATTGATGCCAAGCATGTGAACGGAAAGGAGAATTTAGTAATGAAAATTAAATGCTTAATAGGAGATATTTAGTGAAAAAGGCCGATTCATTAATTAGAGTAGAATGGGATCAGGGCAAATACTGCATAGGACTTTACACTTTGATTTTGTGTGATTTTTTTGAATCCTGGCCTTTGCACACAGGCAGAGTGATCATGGAAACCTTCTGTCTGTGAAACATAAACTGGGATTTATCACCCTAGAGGAACTGCCACTGTAGAAATGCCTGTTTCAACATTGTTAAAAGCTGAACATATTTGGCAGCAGAGTAAAGCATTAGGAATTCTTTAAAACCCATCTTTTGATCCAAATTTGTATTATAAATAACACAGCAACAGCTGCAAAGTATTCTCATTTTCCACCATGAACTTGGTGGGCAGAGAATTTTCTTTCTGTAAGTACATTTAAAACTTTCTGAGCTGATTCCATGAACCTTATATATATTTGCAAGACCAAATGAAAACAAAATATGTGCTTATTATTGTTTTTATTGTTTTAGTAGATCTACTCCTACACATATTACATGAGCAAATCCTTCTTTAGTAATAAAAGTTTTGCAAGAATTTAAGCTACAGAATCAAAGCTGAGTGTACACTGAATGGTTCCTTTTTGCTGACAGTCAAGTTACACATCATCAGAATTCCAATGAAAACAAAATTGTTAATTTGGAGTTTTGCAAATTAAGTTTTTAGGAGTGAACTTGGCCTAAAACCTGCCTCTTCATGCCACATAAGCTGTGAGAAAGCAGATGGTCTGCAGAAAAGGGCTCATGGAAAGCTGGTTTAGGCTGCATCAGAGAAAAATATGCAGAAGATTGACTTATGTGGAAAACCCAAGATTGTACTTGCTGAGGTATGAGCCAGTGATAAGTTCAGCTGCATCCAGTTCTGTTTCTGTGCATGCTCATCCCTTTCTCCAAGTGCTAAGCAACTCAATACCTAGCTCAGGAGTCAGCCTACAGTGATACTATGACCTAAAAAAAACCTTTTCTGTCTCCCAAGGGATTTTTCTTTCCTTCTACCAGAGGTAGATACTTCATTTTTCCTCAGTAGCTTATTCTTCAACCACACAAGCAGAGCTCCTTTGCTTACAGCAGGAGCGGAAATCCCCACCTTTGCTTACTAGGGAAGAACACTCAACACCCACCTGGAGGCTGCCATGGTGTGGGTGTGTAGCACACACCTCTCTCCTTGTCACTGATACTGCACTGGGCCTGTATCCATCAAAGACAATTGAGTAAAGTTACTTTCTAGTGTGAAGATATGAACTTAGTTCTTACTACAAAAATATGAGATTGTTCTTTGAGCAAGGAGTACAACTCAGCCTGCCTCCATCTTCTAAGGAACCCAGACTATTGACCATACACATGGAAAAGCTGACTCCACTGAACATGAGAAGACAATTGTTTTTTCTCACCTAAACTGACTCCCAGCTTTTCTCACTCAGAGTGTGGCAAAAATCAAGTTACTTCATGGTCCACTTAAACCTCTAGGAATTGAACATTTCAGCCATTAAACTTGCCTCTTCTCCCTTCCACAAGCCAACAGTTTTGCTTATAATTCACATCTTTTTAACTATCAGGAACATCAAATTGCCTCATAAAGCATGAGGGTTTGGGTAGAATGCCTGCAGGAGCTCTCCTGGCAAGGCTGAGTGCTTCCCATGCCCAGTAAGGAAGACAGTCAGGTACAATAATATGCTGAAACTGGAAGGGAAATGTGATTGCTGCTCAGAAAGTTTTACCCTACTCCTGGCAGCAGCTGGAGGTAAAATAGGCTGCTTTTTTTTTTCTGCAGAAATTCAAAGACTGGAAATACAGGAACAATGCTGGGTGTCAGCAAAGAATTGATGGAAACTGTGAATCTAGAAACATATACAAGGAGAATATTCATTTTCTCCTTTTATGAGACTCAGGGAAAAAAACAATTAGCAAATATTTTATATATTTAAGACAAGAAAAAAAAAAAGAGGTCTTGTTTTCCCTTTAATTTGTCATAAAAACCTTCCCCTTCTTAAAATTGCTGATGTACACACACCTTAATCTAATTCTGACTTCTGTAATTTTACCTTGAACTCTTACTCAATAAAGCAAATTTTCACCTGTTATATCACTAGTTTGTAGCACGTGTACCTTGCTAGCTGTGTCTAGAGCAACTATATATATAGATATATAAAAGTTGTTTTAGGTCCAGCCTGAGCATGTGAAAACCTATGTGGATCAAATGGGTCTCTGAAATGTAGATTTTGATGGACAAGTTCCATGGAACATAAAAATATTTTTATCAGGAGCAAAGGCTGGACATGGAGCACCACCTCTTCTGGTTACTATCCATAAACAGAGTTGAGGCATATCCTAAAACAGACTGGTGGATCCAATCAGAGATCTGTAGTAAGACTACTATTATTTTTTCAACAATGTTGTTGACAGACTGCCATCCAAGAGCACTATATGTAGGTGAGCAGAGAAGGAAACACAAGGAATATCCTATAATCTATGTAAATGTGAGATTCCACACCACCTATCCTTTGACCTTTCTGATTCTCAGATGGAGATCAGAGAGGTCACTTCACACTTCCAAGGTAAATTCAATGAGGTTATGTCAGTTTTCACCTGATGGGGATTTGGCTCACTGAATATGAGACTAATGGCTTCAGAAAAAACTTCAGCCTTGGCAGAGAGAGTGAATTCTGTTTCATGTTAGTTATGTATACCTCACACACTTAGCTCTAACTTACTGTAAATAGAATGAAGAGTGCTTTGTTGCTGAATAATTTATTACACATTAAATACGGCCCAAGGCAATCGAGTTTTCAAGTTCCACAAAGGCCTTATATATTTCCTGCTGCTATAATTATGCAAAGGAAATACTGACAGTCTGAATTATGAAATATAGATTATCCATTCAGCAACAGTTCAAAGATGTATTGTATGTGATGGTACTGAGCAAAGACGGGATTTCAAACATCATGTGTACTCTTATGGTAGGTACAGGATCTGTTTAAGCACCTTCTTGCTGTGTGGCAAAATTCTACAACATGAAGAGACTCTCAGTTACCCAACAAACTGGCATGACTGACACTACTGACTCATATACCTTTTAAAGCCACATGTTCTTCTCTTTTCTTTGTTTCCTAGTTTCACTTTATCCTTCTTTTCATGCTTAATGAGACATAAAAATACCTTCACTGAACATCTTTCATCCAAGCAGCTCAAATACCACATTAAGGCTCACAACACCTCTGTGAGGAAGGCAAGAGGTACACAGAGATTTTTTGCATGTACTAGAAGGTGTATGAAACTCTGAAGCAGAAGGTAGTAACTTCTGAGAAGCAATGTACCTCAAGATTATTCTTAAACAGCGTAACACATTGATCTGGAAAGGTGCCGCAACAACAGGTCAAGAAAAATATTCAATATTTGTGCTTAAATTAGATGTGCAAATTTAGTAGAGTTACATGTTCTTAAAATGACAAGTGATTAAAAGTTTCACCTCTACACCTTGAAGAACCAAGCATTTTAGGAAAACAGGATCAATGGATTCTTCAGTCCCAGTGATACCTGAAGAAAAAAACAGACAACATGGATGGGTTTTCAGCTACAGACAAATTTTAAGAATATTTTGTAACTTTACAATGACTTTCATCAGAGTTCAAAATGCATTGTAAAAGTTATGGAGCACATTAGTTCTGTGTTACAAAGGAGGATGTTATGCAAAAACAGATGATGCGATTTCCAAAAAAAAATAAAAGCCTGGCACAAACAGAAACACCTTTCTGGCTTCCTGGCCTCCACTTCTAACACTGGGTTATATTTTCTCTCATATACTTTTTAGAGAGAATTATGCACTCCCTTTTGAATCCAGGCATATATGCATTAATCTTAATGCTGGAAGCTCTGATCTAGGATTTATTTTTTATTTTTTAAAAAATCATCAGGCACGCAACAGAGATTTTGAAAATTATAAACACGTAGATTCAAACATATTTTGATTATTCAGGAGTGTGTTTTTGTGTGTTTATGTTTCTGTGCTTTTGAAGTGGAAGGCTTTCAGAAAACCCACACCTTTGGTAGGAAGTTTGCTAACTTTTCCAGATCCTCCCAAAACATCCCTGTGCAAGTAGAATTATGAAAGTTTCCTATGATATGTTTGAGTGACATATCATACTATCTATGGAGATGATGCATGGTAAGATTTATGTTATTTTAGAGGATGGAAAAAGAAATGGTTTGACAATCAATGACATGCCGACATTCTAATACAAAAGCTACTTGTACTGAGTGACATTCACTATCTGAATGTCAGATCAAATCCACTTTGTTCTATATATGGCATATATATACCCTTAGTCATGCAGTCATGGAACTTCACCCTTGCAATAACACCGTATGAAAGGAAAACAGGCTGAGAAAGCAGTTCCAACTTTTATAATGAGGGTAAGTTGGATTTAGTTTAACAGAATCAGAAGTGCACTGTGGTCACTGGGAGGAGAAAGTGAGAACAGGCATTCTTGGAACCTGTGAAAAACAGCAAAACAACTGTGGTTTGACTAAACGGCAGTTTTAGGGAAGGGGGCTTGATTTGCCCACATAACCTCTCTGCTCTTCCTTGTACTCAAGCATTATGATTCAGTATTTAATTATATTGATCATGTACAATTTTTTTTTTTAAATTCTGCAAAATCACTGCTTCATTTAGTGGGTGGTACTCAGTAAACAAGGCAGCTGTTCAATATTCCTTTTTATCCACTTCATTCACTGTGTGTGGTCTCATGCCTTATTTACTTCACACAATCCCAAATCAGCCCTGGGTCTGGAATTATTCACCAAATAGTATGTGATTATGCAATTAAAGACTGTATCAAAACACACAAAAGGGTAGAATTAGGATTGCACACAGTTGAATTTAAGTTACTTGAATTCACTAAATTTTGTGCGCTTGATTTTTCCACCTTAGTAATCTTCTCCGTGCAGTTTTGTTTTTATTTTTGCTAATCTTCTGAGGAAATATCTGTGGTGGACCTTTGTAAACCTCAGTTACTAGAACTGCAAAATTGTGGCTTAAGTTGTGAATGGCTTGCTGTGTGGAGCCAAAAAGTCTTAATTCTCAGCATATCCCCATAAGAGTCTCAGGATTTTCTCTGCTGGGTCATTGCTTGATGCAGCAGCATCATTCTTTCCTATGCCATTCTCCTAAAGGAGCCTTCTGAGAAACAACCACACCTTTGCTAAAGGAGTAAAAAAGGCTCATTGTAGATCTTACCTAATATAACACTGTGCCTTACACAAGGAAACCCACATGGGTCTGGAGAGAGATGACACATCCTGTTCAACAACCCCTGGCCAGATGGGAGTACCTCAGGTATGATGGCATCCCTGAGCACAAACTATGGCCTGTGTTTGTGGCTTACCAGGGTCACTCTTTCTTCCTCACTCAGCAAACAAAGGGTACAAACTGACCCTCTGTAACACTGGAGATAAAAGAACTATGCTGTCACCTACTTCATTTCCACTGTGGTTTTCACACATTTTCACCCTATTCCCATGTATAAGGGATTTTACTGTTAGCAAGGCTGTTTTTGCATGCTGCTTTTTTTCCCCTTTATTTAATCCAAGTCTAATTATACCCAAGTATGTCTAATTATATCTCCTAATAGCAGGCTAAATAATTTTCAACCCTTCTTGGCTTTTACCCTGTTCAAATATTTAAAACCAGAGCCAGAATCTCCTCTCATTTCTAGTGAGCTATGTCAGTGAGTAAAATTTAGCTTAGACCAATGGACCCACAGACTCACAGTAGGTGCAATGTGGTGTGACAAGAGGGGAGCAGCTCATACTCCAGGATAATCCTAGGATACAATCACTTTGGTAATTGAGGCCTAAATGGGTTCAATTTGGCAATTTTCCCTAACTCATATTTCTGAGGCTTTATGGAGTCTGGGAGAGAGGAGGTGGAAGGGGAGCAGGAGGATTAACTTATCAGAGGGTAAACTGATTATTTTGAATTTCAAGTGCAGAGGCTTTGGTAAATGAATGCACAGAGGGCTCCAAGCCCACACTTAGAAGCACTGGGTTGCGGGTGCTACAAAGGGCTAACTGTTGATTAATTATTGTCACACATGTTGTGTGGATTTTTAAACCACAATGATTTTACATTAGGGTATAGCTGGAAATGTTACCCTTGTTCTTGCTTTGCATGACCTGGTGCAAGACACAGATCAACATTCATCTAACTTGAGTAAAGTAGCTGGGTGTGTTGGCTGCTGCTCACATTTTTTTCCTCTTTATGTTGGCTGTCTTCCTAAATTCATTGCAAAATTCAGTGTCCTGCACTTACCACCATTGCCTCCTCTTCTTCCAGTTCCACCTCAAGCTATGAATTAAGAAAGGCAGCTGGATTTTCTGCCACTTTACATATTTAACAACTCTGTAAATTTACTCTAAAACCACCCACCCAAGGCCAGAGCTCGCCAGTGGCCTGGAATTGATCACATAGAAGGAATCCTAAGTAATCTCATTGATCAGTGTCCAAAATCAAATTTCTCACATCAACACTGAAAAGATAAAGTAACATCAAAAGTGCCTTTCTGTTTAATAGGAGCTGAAGTCCTCATTTTGAAGTAAACACAGCAGAATACTTGAAGTTCGTGTTTCCTACCCTTGTGGGGAATAGTTATCCCTTACATTTATTTGGAAATTACATTTTTGGAACAGGATGTTGAACAAAAAAATGTATAAAAATAATTTTAGTCAACATTCAAAGATTTCTAGATCTATTACAGGAGCTCCTTCAGAGATTTAATAAAAATTGGTCTTAAAGCATGAATATAACAGATTTTTGAACAACATACTATGAGAATATATGGGAAGTACAGCATTTTCACTTTTGTCTTTGACTCAGACTGAAATGCCCAAGAACATATAGGCAAATTAGTATATGTGCAAGTTTAAATTAATTTTCAAACACAGCTTTTTTCTTTTTTTTTTCAAGTACTTTTGTAAGAGGGCTTTGTGAAAGGAATATCAAACTCAAGCCTGAGGGTTGGGTCCAGTTTGCCAAAGCAACACAGCAGGCACATCCCATTCCCTGATTGTCCCTTTCCAATCAGTCCTTAGTCAGGATCTTAACAAACAAAACGGTCACCTTTAGCTGAATCTGACCCTGAAATAGAAATGCAGGAATCAGGGCAAAATATCACAAAATATGTTTCTGCTGCTTCTCTCCTTTTTGCCTAGATCAATCTCTGGTGTCACCAGAAGAACTAGCACTCTTTTATATTAATTAAATTGATTGACAAATCCATTTCTAGTCTCCAGATGAAGGTATGTGGATTGCACTGACCAGAAGGGTGGACACCCACTAGCAAACATTCTTCGAAAAATATTTTTTTTTCACCTTTCTATCCCAAATTTCTGAAAACAATTTCCTTGGAAAATATGGTAGCCCAACATTTTGGGTTTGAGTGGCAAGTTTTTGTAGCACTGAGGCTACAGGGTGGATTCTGAGAAGCTGCCAGAAGCTTCCCTCATGTCTGATAGAGCCAATGCCAGAGGGCTCCAGGACAGACCCACTGCTGAGCAAGGTCAAGCTCATCAGTGAGGGTGGTAGCACCTCTGGGATAGCATAGTAGGAAAAGGAAGAAAAACCAACCAGATACCAGGCACAGAGAGAGAGGACTGGGAATATGTGAAAGCAACCCTGCAGATCCCAAGGTCACTTCAGAAAGAGGGGCAGGAGGTGGTTCAGGAACTGGAGCAGAGATTCCCCTGCACCTGGTGCAGCCCCTGGTGAGGCAGCTGTGCCCCTGCAGCCCTTGGGGGTCCATGCAGGACCAGAGATGCACCTGCAGCTCCTGGAGGATCCCATGCTGGAGCAGGGGAAGGGCTTGAGGAGTCCTCCTCCCAGAGAAGGAAAAAGTGGCAGAGACAGTGTGTGATGAGTTGACTGCAACCCTCACTCTCTGTCCCATGATGTTTTTTGAGGGGAGGAGGGAAATAAGGTCAAGAGTAAAGCTGAAACTGTGAGAAAGAATGGGGTGGGGGGAAGATGTTTTAAAGTTTGGTTTTATTTCTCATTATCCTACTCTGATTTCACTGGCAATAAATTAAGCTAATTTCCCCAAGTGGAGTCTGTTTTGCCTATGAAGGTAACTGGTGAATGGTCTCTCCCTGTCCTGACCTTACAGCTGGCACTTGCGCTTCTCTGTGCATTCTAACTTTCATCTGGCATGATGGAGACCTTATCTGGGAATGTCAATGGAATCCCATGATTCCCATGCACTACTTAACATGCATCTAAACATACAGTTTTCAAGTTTGGAGTGGTTCTTTGCTTGAAGGTTTGCTCATGCTTCTGCAGTAATTCCAAACTCTGCAAAGGCTAAAACAGATGCTTTATTCTTTGAGTGAAAGCTCTGCAGGTCTGCAGACTAAGTTAGCAACAGTTGATGAGCTCCTGATACAACAAGTAGGTTTATATATGGATCATGATAAATCTTCCAACAATATAAAACCATGTTCCAAAACTTTGGGTTCTGCATTAACTTTGCACTATTTTATTTTCAAAAAGACTTCTTGTATTCATTCTGCTCATAATTTCTACGGTTGGCATGGTAACTGCCTAAAAATGTGCTAGAGGCATTACAGCTCCAAGCTTTTCTTGTAGCCTATGATGCTTAATCAAAAAGTTTGCAATACATCCCAGTACTGTAAGTGGTAAAGCTAAAAATATTGCTCTCTTCAGAGCATAAACAACTGCAACATGCCTTCAGAAAGAGTTTCTGCTTGCAATGAAATGGAAAAACACCAACACCCCTTTATCCACTTCTGCACTTCAGCAGCGTGCAGCAGTCCTGAAAGTCTTGAATGTCTGGTATTGAGTAAATTTTGCCCTTATAGCACTCTATTCTTTTAAGATTGAGGTAAGTATGAAGGTTGGAAGAATTTGCTCTCTTTAATATGTGACAAAGATTCTGTTTAAAGCCATGATAGTGCAAATGTGTGCATACAGAAGGATTATTCACAGAAGTGAATAGTAGCAGTGAACTCATGGAGTTGACTTACAGTAGTGGTAACCTCCATGTTCAGCTGGCCACAGAATTTATATATCATTCCTAACTGACTTAACTGAGTAGTATTGTAAATATTCAATATTTATTACAAGACACAGATGCAAATTCAAAGAAGGAAGATAGAGACAGTGAAACTATCACAACATGATGCAGACACATGTGATGCCAATGGCAAGGCTACCTGCACACAGCTGTTGTACAGCTAAATCTGCACCTGTCTAAAGGATGGACTGGAACTGGGGCTATCAACACCACCACTCGTGTCAATATGGAATATTCCTTGCTAGAGTGAGATTCTTCAATTAATAAGATGCACAAACCAGTGCTGGACTTTGCCTCAACACACAGGGCAAGCATCTCCTTTTAGGGACAAATGACAGTTCTCAGATGGCTTGTTTATGCTGGTGATGTGTGTGAGAATGTAGCCTATAAAGAATACACTCCTTTTTGGTACAACTGAGTCTGTAAAACCAGGAGTCGTACTACAGTTTCTTTCTAGGCTATTCCAATCTCCAAGCCAATAGACCCTGGACTGGCACTCAGGCACTCAGTGTGAGGCCAGATGAACTCTGACACTTAAACAAACATGGGCTCTCAGAAGGTGTGTGGGTGAATTCTCGGGCAGTGTCCCAGCTGCACATCCTCTAGCACACAGCAAAGGGAGTACAGCTATTTGCAGGGCCTGTTATCTCTGCTAAGATGCTGATCCTTTTGTTCTCACTTCTTTTTCTGAAGATTTTCAAACAAGGATTTTAAGTCTAGTCTGGTGTAAGAGACTTGATTAGCAGTGCACTGACGACAGCAGTGCTAATGGTAGTGCAACTGATTCTAACTCTGAAATTGTTTAGATTTGCTGGAAAATCCTATGCTGCAAAGCCCTACAATCTTAATATCTGACAGTTGCAATGTTTTGATGGAAGTCAGAGGTGTTTAGAGCTTCTGAGGATCAGGTTTCTCAGTGACTTGGGTAATTTGCATTTGAAAACCTCGCTTTGAAAGGTCTGGCCACAACACTCCCTGTTGTACTCTAATGAGACTAGCAAAGGCTTTTTGACTGTCATGCACAGCTCTAATGAGTGCATGTGTAAGCCTGTAATTCATTTTTTTTCTGGTCTCAAGCGACAAACTAATTGTAACACAGGAAAGTAATTTTTATGGTCCCAACTTTTTGGATGCCTTACAGTTTCCTTCTCTGTACACCACCAGCCTTTTGCAATCCCCTTGATAAGACAGGTGTAGAAGATCCATCTTCCACAAGCTGAAGTAAAGGTACATACATGAAAGTGATGGTTTTGTGGAATATAAACACAAGAGCACTCAAATCCTCCAGAGTGTGGAGGTTTACTTTTGTTAAGGAAACATCATGTGCTTGTTTGCAAGAGAAACCTTCATTCAAACAAATAAAAGGTAATGATTGTACCAGTGCAAGTTCAGCCTGTTGGTACAGGATTGTAGGAATAGGCTCTTAAATAGCACCTTATTCAAAATTTTTAAAATTTAGTTTTCTTTTAGGAACAACTTTTAGGTGTTACTAAGTATTACATATTCACAAGAAGGGATAATTCTGCTCTTCATTAAAGCTTTAAAGCTGCTGAAAAATCTTATTTATTATTTCGTAATTTCTTTGTACTGTTCAATCTAGTTTTCTAAGGAATTAGTGCTAATGTAACCGTGATGCACCTACCTTTCCATCAGTCTTACTCTTATTCCAGCTGCCTGACTTGACAAAGACATTTTGGATCTCTTGAAAAATTTCAGAGAAATAGAAATTTCATAATTACCTAGAACTAGAAGTGTTCTGAAAATATGGAACTGCGTAGGACAGAGCTATGATGCTAGCTGTCCCCAAAGGGAGTAAGGATGAAATATGAACTCCCTCCTGGTTACACAACAGAGCATCTACAAAACAAAACAGAAGTGTCACAATCATTGCAAAAATTTCACTGTGAGATTGTGCCTTAGTTGATGCTAGAGAATCTATTTATCAGTTAGTGCCTCACTGGCATGGTTTCACTGAGCTGTAGCAAGGGCTGAAATTTTAGTGGAACTAGTTTGAAAACTTTTCCTCTATTTCCTGTTTGTTGTCAGTAAGCATTACAAAATTTTGTAAAGATGCTAATTTTAGGTCAATTTGGATCATGTACAACTTTGTTACACATTCCTGTCCCAGGAATGTGACAGACCTTGTTTAAGGAATTTAGGGTCTCCTGCATCTGTGTGTGTTAGGAAAGCCTCAACTTCTTTTCAGTTCTCAGGTAGGTTGTCACCCAGTCCCAGGGGAGCATAGGCACCACTCCAGCTTTGAGCTCCATCCAGGGCAAAGGTATGGCTGAACTGGCACTCTGGGACTTCTGTTGGTGATCCTGTGATCACCAGCCCTCATAACACCATTCAGTGGAAACTGTAAGAAAGGTACTTTAAAAACCCTGTAAAACTGGGTCTTCTGAAATACAAGAGAATATCTGTGGGGACATTTTCATAATGTTGAGCTTCTGCTTCTACTGGGAGAGACAACCTTTCAGTTTGTAAAGAAGATGGGACTAGATGGGAGTTCTGTTTTTTCAGATCTTGTCCAATTCACTTCAGAACCCCGAGGGTACAATTAGGTACTTCTGACTCTTAAGATAGAGGAAGTATCACCTTAATTACTGGTCAAATCTTACCAGGAAACTATAAAAAAAAATTTCAAGCCAATTTTAGAAATACTAATTAGAGAAAATGAAGGATAAACCTAGAAGAAGTGGCAATTTAGTGTTTTTATATATTAGAGTGTTTTTAGATATTTTACCATTCCTTACTCAGTGTGACTACTGTTTCACAAAAATAGGACATGCTTTACTGTTGAATTGGTCTTAAAACAGAGGAAATTCCCAGCAGCTGCATGTTTAACACAGACATTGAATTCAAGCTGGTCATTACTCTGACTCAAATGAAATGAGATGGTGGCTCCCATGACAAGAAGAAAGGCAGTGATCCTATTTCCCTGTGACTCTGACTGACCACCTAATCCTGAATAATTGTAGGCTTGGGATGAAAATGCTTTAAAATCACTGCCTTTCATTTGCATACACTTACAGTAAAACAAAAAAGCCAGGTTTTTCTAAAGATTAAACTATTACGCTTTGAATACTTATTTTCAATTTAAAGTGTAATTTTACAAATATGATATTTAGGACACTTTATCAAGGAGATTTCAGGGGTTATTGCAACTTCCTCTTTACTTTGCAACTCTTTGGGGCAATATTCAACTTAATTAATTTGATTCAACAGTTAAGACTTTCTGTTAAATGCTCCCTGTGCTGCATTAGCCAAGAAAGCCTCTCTTCCTTTGCTGGCTCTGATTCCTGCAAGAGAACCCGAGATAGAAACAGCCTCAGACCTTGAAGACATATAACCATGTCTGCCCTTAACAACATCAATGTGAAGTTACATATGTTAGCAAAATATGTGGATATAGGCCAGGGTAACATCGAGGGACATTTGCCAGGTCCTAATTGAGCAATAAGGCAGGGTGTAGACTCTGATCCCATGCTTTGGTATGTTGCTAGGCAAAGGGCACAAGCTCTGTACTATCACTCAACAAGGTGTGCTGTCATTGCACAATAACTCAGTCCTGTGCACTGGGATGATTATAGAGAGCTATTTTCAGTGTGTAGAAGATACTTTATTTATGTATATTTTATTCTGCTGACATGCAGAGGAAATAGCTGCTTGGTAAATGCCATGTTATAGTAAGTGTATGGCCTATTTTTAGCTAGACAATAATGTGAAAGGTGCTGTTCTTTACAGGCCACTGTGGGAGTGCATGGTCTGGCATACAAAGGCTGGATGGAAGATGTCAAAAAGCCAATGCCTGTTCCTGCTGAGAGCCGTGGGTGTGCAGAATCCTACCTATGCTTGGGAGGGAGGAAAAAGGAGTGCCTTGCTACCTCTGAGACTGAAAGCTATACCTATAGCAAAAAATTCCCAACACATTTTGTGAGGAAATCCAGGTTATGTGAAAAGATAATACTGCTCCTTGGAAACAATTTCTCATAGGAAGCAGCATGAAATTGTTTTCAGCTTCACAGTTATCTTGTTTGTTTTGCTAATCCTCACAGAGATTAATAAAGGAATGATGAGACAACAGCAAACTCTAAGCACAGGAAGCGACTATTGCCTAAAGCATCTGGATATGATTATGTAAACACGATGTAATAAGAAAGCTGAGAGATTTAACTTTCGAAATCTCCTTTATTCCCTTCTAAAAAAAATGCCCTTTCAGAATATTTACCTTATTCCCCAAGTAGCCTTTGAGTTGTCAAAGCAATTTTCACTGCAAGTTCCTTGCTACTATTGATCAATCTACTCTAGATTTGATCTTCTATCCAAACTTTTCCTGGCATGTATTCTGGCATATGACCCTTTAATTTGAGAGAAGTGTGCCATTAAATTTGAAAGGGACATTTTGTGTCTAACTGCTATATGTACTATTTTCCTCTTATCCACTGGTAAATACAATAAATACTTTGAACTTTTACTACATGGTAGAGTCTCTTTGTCACTGAAACAGTGACCTCTTCTTTAAGGCCATGAAGTTGAACACCCTTCACAGTGAGTCAGGCTAGTTACAACTGCAGGTAGCTTTGCTACTCACTAAAATTCCCAAGAGATAAATCTTCTAAGAATACTGTTTTATCATATATAAATGTTAGCAATTTCAATATTAATTCTACTAGTTTTTAGCTTTTTTCCTCCCTTAGTAATTCCATTTTGTACAGGGTGCTAGGTGTGTGGGTTTATTTTGTTTAGCCCTTTCGTTCAAAGTAAAGACTTCAGTTTTATTAACAAATTACCTTAAATCTGTATTTTGTTTAAAATTTATACTAAACTCATTTTGACCTCTTTGTCATTATCTCTTCACGGATAATCATGCAAGAGACATTGAGAAAAATACAGGGGAAGATCAATGCTTGAGTAACTTGAACACTTTATTAAAGCAAGAGAACTATGCACCTTTACTGACATTTTATACTTCTCTGATAATGTAGAATGACAGGAGAGTCCAGAAGGGAGAAGCAGAAATGGTTCCTGTCTGGCACTTCTACAACATCCCCTGTAATGTGCAGAAAATCCTGCTTAGCCTCAGTAGCTCTTGGCAGAACATGGCACTGCAGAGGCCTCTTAAGTGAACTTGGGTCTCATATTTTGGTACTACTAGGGTAGGCCAGACAGGTTTGTTTCATGGGGCCACCAAAAATATTTCTCCAGTGGTAGGTAAAAAAAGAATTCTCTCTTTTGCTTTTTTTTTTTTGTTGTTTAAGCACCGGGCTTAAAGAGCCATGAATGACACATGAGGCCAAACACAGATTCTGTTGTCTTTTTTTTTTTTTTTGTCCAAAGCACCATTTAAGCTGAATTTTTCCAAAAGGAAACACATAAAATGAGGCTGAGACAGATGTCTGGCAGTGGTATTTTCAATTCAGTTTGTTAGAGTCTGATAAGGTTATAAACAACAAAAAACAATGTTCCCCTTGACTAACACAGCTAGTCAACCTTAACATCAGAAAGTCAGCTAACTTTGCTCTTAATTGTAATAAGGAACTACTGACTGCCAGACTATTACATTTTTGTCCATAATCTTAAGTTATAATAGATAATTACAGGTATCAAGATGAGCAGCTGTTTCTTTGAATGAATATTGACCTTTCATTTTTTTTATTTAGGTAAGATACCCCAAATGTTAAAAATGAGTAGTCATTCATTATATAAAGCAGCAGCTGAGCAGTAGGTGGAGGAATGGTTGCCTGTTCCTACTCCTAAGCAAACACACATACAGCTTCATTTCATAAATTAATTTTATTTTGATGGCAAAAAAGGGGATCTCTAATGACACAGAGTTTCAACTGGTAAATCTTCTTTGCAGTTTTTTCTCTTTAATCTTTGAAAGCTGATGTAGTTCATTCCAATTGCCCACAGCGTCAGCTTTATTCTCTTGAAAGAACTTGCTCTCTTTTTAGTTTTCCTTTAATGTTTTGAGCCCTTACCAGAAATGGTAATCTTCTTAAGATGTTGGCAGGAGCTACAGAATGCACCAAAACTAAAGCTCATAACTAATGAAGTATCCCATTATCAGGACCACCCAAATGACTCAGGTTTGTCATAGACACAGTATACTCCTTTATATGGTTTTGTAGAATTAGAAAGGAAGGAAAACTTGGGGGGGTTGATTAGTCAGGTTCGAAAAAGGTTATGAAGATCACCCTACCTAAATAACAACAGTCTTTTAGTTGTTTTGAAATACGTTCAGGTCTATTAATTATCACAGCTAGCCAGTATATCCAGGTTATTTGATTTCATGCAGACACTCTGGTTCTGGGTCCCACACCTGATGTTGAGGAACTCCTCTTGGTCATTTATAACCAACCTTTTCCCAAACTCCCCTCTTTCTCCAAGCTGGCATGGGACCCTATAGAGATAGAAACCCTAGGGGAGCTACGAGATGCTATTGCACACCTTGGTTATAAACCTTCCCTCTGACCACGACTTTGCAAGCTGAAGCCTTCACGTACTGCAACACGCTGTCCAGGCTGAGCCATGGACATCCGTAGCTGTTACCCTACCATGGGATGGAGAGAACACAGCATCCCCCAGGAACTCGTCTGGGCATGGCTGGTCTGTCCTTCAGTAAGAGCCCAAAAATCAGGTGTGAATGTCAGCCTCACTGCTGATTTCCCTCTGTGAAACACCAGAATGGGGATGGCTCTGGAAACTCTGAAGCATTTTGATTGTTTCAGCACAGGTTGGGAGTTGCCGTTGTAGCACCTATTGAAAAAACAGTGATTTGCATCACAGGAGTGGATGAGGCATAGTGATACTTGAGCTAAGTCACCACCTTCCCAGCACAGTTCAAGGTGTTGACTGGTCCTGGAGTAGCTGGCATCCTGCTTAGGGAAAGATCACTTCTTTCACCATCTCGTACAGCAGTGATTATAATCTGGCAGATGAATCTTT
The DNA here is from genome assembly GCA_013400955.1 of Drymodes brunneopygia. Lineage (NCBI taxonomy): Eukaryota > Metazoa > Chordata > Aves > Passeriformes > Petroicidae > Drymodes > Drymodes brunneopygia. The sequence goes on along the minus strand of VZTZ01005646.1, from coordinate 440,658 downwards.
CCTTTCCTGGAGCTGAAATCTCTGTGATTGACAGAAGATCATATTTGGAGGCTCCACTCTTCTGAAATTGGCTTATTCTGGAAGTCTGCCAGTGTCACAGCCTGGCAAAGCAGAGGGATCAGAATTACACTTGGCTATTCACTCAGTCTTGTGAACTGTTGCATCACCGCTGCAGGATGTTACAAGCTTTTGAGTTTAAGGGATGGCTCTTTAGTCTTAGCATGGTTTTCAATAATTTCCACATACCTAAGACTGGGAAAAAATATTCACTTCTGAGGTCTACTGCACTTTGAAAATGCCAAATTTCTCTGTTCAATAATCATTTGTCCATCTTAGCTGAGGAGGCCAGGAAAAAAGCCCAACATGAAATTCTAGGAAGACTGGAAACACACATAGAAAGGTTAGATGGCAACAGTTACTCATTTGTGCCTTGTAAGACAAATAAAACAACTTTACATTCATTTCCTCCCCACACCTCCACCCTTTTCTAAGGTTAACAGAAAGGATTCCTTTAGTACACAAGTTATTTTAAGGTCTTGAACAACTTAGAGATCTAACATCTTTTTCCATGTGTATAAATAGCCCCACCTGTTGCAGTATCATATATATGTGATCAGTAAAATAGATACAAGTGAAAAATAGCAGTATGCATTTCAATCTAAAAGTGATTCTAGGAACAAAGCAGACATGACATGCAGGTTTTTCCTCTTTCGAAAAGATAAAGGGGATTCTCCAGTCTGAGGTGGATTTTCCAGAGTCAAAAACCTATCACACGCCCATCAACATTTTAAAAGTTACTGGAAATTGAAAAAAATAAAAATGTTCCTCGGCCAAGCTGTTGAAGTTCACAGTGCTATGTCACTGCACATAGTAAGGGTTGCCAAAGTGGTGCCAGGGATGCATCAAATTTGTTTCAGCTTCACAAATTCATTTGTCCTGTTTTTACTGTTGCATCTGAAACAATCACTGTTCTCCAGGAGTTAAAGAAGTGCTTCTCCCTCATTTTCCAGTAGAGATCTGAGACACAAACTGAGAAAGCTGCAAGTTATTTTGTGATAAAGTCAGCACAAAACATGAGAAGACACAGCATCTGTGTCAAGCTTTGCAGGCTGTTTCTAACTGCAGATGAACAGCCATACTGCAGATAAGAAAGAGATCTGAGAGTAAGCTTTGTGCAAATTGTTCTCAGTGAACTACAAATCCATGGCACAAAGGTGGTTATTTTTAAAGTTATATTTTGGCTTCTTTGTTTGGTGATCATATGACATTTTCAGCACCTAGAAATCCTTCACTTATGACAGTGTCTGAATGAAATGTTGTCACTGACGTAACAATTATCTCCTCACCCCATAGCTTTCAAGTTATGACTTAATGTTGAGAAAACTGTGGGCTAAGTGAGTGAAATAACTTCAGTACCTTCAAAGGATGTGGTTAGAATAGTCTGCAGGAGTGGGAAGAGAGTTTTCCTTTGCAGTTAGTAGAGCAGCAACAACAGAGTGTCTTTCAATTGTTTCTATATTGCAGCTCAGGGCTTTTAGCCCCTGTCTGCTGCACCCACACATGGTCTGGTGCAGTCACTTAAAAAGCATATAGCAACCTCTCAGCTCAAGGAGTCCTTTCAAAGCAAGCTTCAGTTACCCAGGGGGCCAGCAATCTGTAGAGGCTGCTTTTTCTATCCCTGAGATGGAGCATCACATTGGCTCTGCTGCATTGGGACCACCCTATGCCCATGGTGGAGAAATAGGATTTGCTTTTCATTAATTCTGTTACTATAAAAAATTCCTGTAGGATATTCTGTAGTTAGAGCACTGAATCATTTCTGAAACTTCCTATTCAAATATTTGTTTTATATGGCAGTAGTATTAGTAATGTGCAAGTTTTATGCACTGCTATTTCCTCCCACACCCATTGAATACTAACAAGAGCCAGCCTGTCAAAATAAGCATGTGAATTATAGATCAGCTATAACATGCTTCAAATAGCCAATGTTCCAGCCTAGGTGATACTATATAACTCTGGTTTCCCCCGTTTGCAAAACTGCACAGTCTACAATTCACCAAAACAAGCCTACAAACTGAAGTCTGGAATTATCCCATCTCATTGGAGATACTCAAATCAGGTGCTTAATAACAGGGAATTTTCACCTATTGTTGATGCAGAGACAGAACACTTCCTTTTAGCTCACCTAGTATTTAACTTATCCTTAAGGAGGGCCATTACTGGCTACTGACAGAGCCCAAGGTGACTCTGATTTCCGCTTATGTCCTTCAGTTACATCCTTCATTTCCAAGAAGAAAAGGACACGAGGCTACCTCTGAACCTCCAAACAGTTTGCAGGAAGGCTGAGCTCACTCTTTCTAGTCTGGCTTTTTTTTCATAGACTGCATCCCCTTAGAGCTGGGCTCTGGCATTTCTCTGTGGTGCCAACTGCTCCCAATACCAGACACCTAATACATATATTGTCCTGTAGGCAATATTAAAAATGATCAGGAAATGGGTGTAAATAATGTACCTGCAATGTTTGCTCATGTGGGGTAATAAAAAGGAAAACTGACTATGAGGAGCTGCATAGGGGCCGTATGCTACACAATGACTGGGTAATAAAACGGCACTGGAAATCCAACATTGATAAATGCAAAAGAGTTCACAAGAGGGAAAATAACCTGAACTGCATGACCCAGCAATGGGCTCTGATCATGGAGGGGATACAGAAGCATTGGAGTCATTAATACAGCCATAGGCACAGACTGTCACATTCAGCACAGCAATTAGTAATGATCAGAAATGTAAGTCAGTATCAACAACTATTATAAAGAAATACAGAACAAACAGCGTGTCACTATAAATCCATACAGTTGGTGTATCCTGAATATTGAGTAGGATTCCAGTTTCCCATCCCAAAGGGTATAGCAGAAGCAGAAAAGGAACAGTGAAATGAGATCTTTTATAAAAGGAATTATTAAATAGACTGAGATTTTTCAGCTGGGAAAAGAGATGGGATATAATACAGAGCCTATAAAATCATAAATGACAGGGAGAAAGTAAGCACAGAATTACTGTTTGCTGCTTCTTCTAACACAGTAACAAGGTGGTATCAGATGAAATTAGGAGGTTTGAATGACACAAGTTCAAACAAAGAGTTACTTCTTCATATATACAATTAAGTTAGGGAATGCCTGGCCACAGGATGCTGCAGTTGCTAAGAGCACATGAGGGCTCAAAAGCAAATCTGAAGATTTGCTGTAGAGAAATCCAGTGATGGCTATCAAATAGAAAGGAACTGCTGCTGTTTCAGCAAGCAAATGGGCTGTAAGTCACTGGGAGAGGAGGCTGAGAGACCACTCTGAGGCTGTGCCATTGTGTGCTTGCACTGTTCTTGTCCTCTGCCACGGACATTCACTGCTGCCCCGAGTGTGAGAGAAGACACCGTGTGAGATGGACCACTCGTCTGACTTTGTGAGGTCATTGTAAGGTTTTAGTGTACCTACAAAACTCCTATGCTTGAAAAGAAGAAAAGCTCTTTTTAAGTAAGATCATATACCTTTTTGTCTGGTCAATGTCATCACTTAAGCAAATGGAGGGTAAAAAAATGCTCATGGAAATCCAAACAGGAAGCACTCTGCAAACAAAGAGGCACAGGCTGGTGCCTGCAGAGCTGCTACTCTTCATGCTCCATGGGACCTGAAAGAGACCTCTGCTACATTCAGCCAGAAGGACAATGAAATGATTTTTTTCTTTTCCTCTCCAGATAGGGGCAGATCTGATGCTTATCATTTGAAAACTGAGACACACCTGGGCAGCAGCAGAACAGAACTGCCAGAATCATGACTAACTCTTTCTGGCTAATGTTCTGATGATACCCAGGCCAGCACTCAAGGAAAACTCTCTGATTTTAGTGCTCTCACAGACTTCAATGCCAGCAGCATGGTTACACTGATAGCATAGCATGAGGCAAGGCTTTGTTCCAAACAACACAGAATTGGCTCATCTAACAAGCCCTACCTCTGGCTGTAGGGTGACCTTCATGATTAGCCTTTTAAAAGCCTTTCACTATATATGGCACTTTCAGTCTTGGCAAGATAAATCTGAAGGGGGAGCAAAGGGATGTCTCATGATGCAAGTAGTAAGGCATTCTTGGATTTTCAAGAAAAAATACACAAAACAACTTCCTGACTCAAAGAGAGCTGTATCTAGCATGGGAAACTTCTACATTAGACCTCATCCTGACAGGGAAGTATTAATCACAAAATTTAGAGTTTGTTTAGGTGGAAGTTATAATGAGTTTGTTGCAATGACTTTGTTTTCTGTGCTTTTAAAATGCATTTTATGTTTTACATGCTAGCAAGATAAAGTCCTAACCAGTAAAATTTATATAATTGCCCTCAAAGATCCTATTCTACAAAGCTCAAAAAAATTAAGAGATGTATCAGCCAGCCTGGAAGAGAAAATTTAAACCAACAAAAATGTGAATAATAATTTACAGCAACTCAGAAAAAATTCATTAGATTTTCAAAAAGCCACAATTGAGAAAGATGCACAGACTGGCTAAAACCAGTCATCTGAGGAAGGACTGGAAGAAAGTTAGTATCTTGCCAATACTTCTGTAGACAAAATAGGGCAACCAGGTAATTACAGGCCTGTCAGTTTGACGTCTATTCCAGGCAGAGTGATGGAGTTGCTGAAAAGAAAGTCAATTAATAAAGTATTAAAACAGTGCAATTTAATTAATGGCAATCAACACGGATTAATGGAAGAAAGATCTTATCAAATTAATGTGCTATTTTTATAAGACTACAAATTTGGTGGATAAAAGAAATTGTGGTAATATTTTATGCTTTGACTTTGGATGCATTTGCCATACAGTACTATGAGTGATTCTGATGGAAATCAGGACTAGCAGGATGAACTTTCCTAGACAACCAACTTGTTTTAAAGCTGGCTAGCACGGGACCCAACAGTCTAACCTAAAGTGGTGCCCAGAGAGTGGGTTCTGCAGGCACTGCTTATCAGCCCTGAGTTAATTCATGATGATTCCAGCAATACAGAAGGAAGCTGTGCCATTAGTAATGCTACTTTCCAAGGAACCAAAATCTGGAAGTGGGCAGAAGTGGGTGATGCCTTTTTGGCATTGCTTGAGGAGCAGGTGCAAAAGAAATACCAGGTGTTTCCATATCACCCAACATAAAGGATCTATTTAAGAACAAGTATCTCAGGCCTTACTTCATGTAAGAGTTTTTATTTGGGAAGCTGAGACTGAAGAATGAATTGCAGGTCCTGATGGACCCCCCACTGAGCCCCAGAGCCCTCTGAAATTGTGTTGCCAAGAAGGCTAGTGCAATCTTTTTCAGTGTGCAGAATTGCAATCCATCAAAGGGCAGTAAAGGGCCTCTGCTTCTTCTTCATTTGACATCAACAAGGGTATTGGAATAGTGTTGGTCCTGATAGCAGCTCAGGAGGGATGTTGGCAAATTGGAGGTAGTTCAAAGAAAAACCACAAGAATATGAATAAAAAAATTGGCAGTAAAATGGAATGACTCCACAGAATAAGTCTATTTAGATTTAGTATATCAAAGCAAAGGCTAAGGAGTAACTTGATTATGGTCTGTAAGTGCTTTCATGTGGAACGGACACTGCCTAATGGGGGAGTTTTTGCTCTGGTATAAAAATATACAAGGAAGTCCAATGGAAAGTTGAAGACACATCATTTCAGTTACATTAAGGATAGGCAACTACTGCAAACATTTACTATTCTCTGTGCTAAAGCTGAATGCCTTTTCTGTCTAGTCCTTCTCAAGTCTTTCTCTTGTTCAACTGGAATCAGTTCCAGGTAAGCTAATGACTCATGCTGAAGAGTCAGAAATGGTCTTAAGGTGATTTACACCTTTTACATCTGTGAATGCATCTCTAACAGACATTTTTAACTGAATTAAAAAAAAGATGTTTCTGAGGGAAGAATGAAATCCAAATTTAGCTAATGGGACTTTCTTGTGCACATCAAGAGGAGCTTTGTGAATGATGAGGGTGCTGTTTCTTTCTGGCTCTGCTTTGGGAGCCTGCTTATTTTTCAGTGCTACCCAAAAAGCTGGCAACACAATGAAATACAATGAGAACAACTCCTAGAAGCACATCTAGTTGTCATATTTCCCTCTCACATTCGCCTCCACCAGCACCATGCTGATGGGTGCAACTGAGGAAGCAAAACCTGCTTAAGAGAGATTTGGTTCAGCTCATGCACTTGTCTGTAAAACAACTCCCCAAGGAAACCTCAAGTGAAAAATGAGTGTTATACATCCCTAAAAGAAAAGAGACCTTAATGGTAACTGGCTGGAGTGTGTTCAATCTTAAAAAGTTAGGCATAACTAGTCCCAGCATTTCATATCTTCTCTTGCATATAAGGGTTTCCCTGGGATGTGCAAACATAGCACTTTTTATCCTGATCTTACACCCATGGCTTTGCTCTACTCACCTGGCCCATTACAAAAGAAATAAAAAGAAATATGCTAACCCCGCTCCCAACCTTTTTCTTCTCTTAGCAATACCAGTATAACTTAAAATGTGGAAAATATAAAAGAAATGGCACTTATATCTGAGCAGTGAGGGACTGCTTTTCCTCAGGTTATTTCATAGAGCTAAAAGAGGGGGATTTTTAGAAGAGAATTCCACCATGTAAAATTGATTTCAATTAGCAAGGGATAACATTGATATGGATATACATAACACAACCACTTTTTAATTTCTGGGAATGGTGCCATCTATGAATAATGAGAGTTAATGGTAACACAGAAATGTAAGGTCTAACTGTGGGAGCCAACAGCCCACAGTCTTGACAATCAGACTTGGAGGGCAGTGTTGTGATTTAGAAGGTCAGTTTGCTTTTGCTAATGCTGAAACCCATCAGCAACGCATTCAACACACAGACAGAGATCTGTAAACTACCAGGAATGATAAGGCTGGGAACATACAGTGGTCGTAGCCATAGCTAGGACCTGGGGATGTAATACTAATGCTTGGAAATATCCAACATTTAACTGAGATCCAGAACCAGAGAGAAAGATCACTGACTCTTGAGCTGAGGACTGCTTTGCTTCCTGGGCAGAAAATTCCTCCATACACAGAAATTTGTTCTGAGGACAACTAAGACAACTTTTTGGGTCCCAGATTAACAAACGTATAATGGCAAACCTCAAAGCACTTTGGTTAATTACTTTTTTCTTTGCAATTATTGTACAATATAACAAGAAGGCAGTTTGCAGAAACGTTGGACTTGCTACTCTCTACCTCATTTAACTGGCTTCTGTACATAAATTATATTTTAGAGTGTTTTTATTTTTTATTGCACTGTAGTTAGCTGTAAATCTTGCACTGAGTTATTCAATAACACCTCTTCTTTTTGTTGTCTGAGTGAAGAATGAAGCCTAAGGCTTGATTCTGATTGCAGATATGGCACACAGGTATTTATCCTTACATACTTTATTGTATCCTTATTTCACACACACCTAAGCCCCACACGTACAGTTCATGCAAATGGGAACATTTTTTGTCAAGTTACCTCTTGACAGCAAAAAAAAAAATGGATGCACATACCAAAAGTCAAAATAATGAGATTTTTAAAAGAAAAGATGCTTGTCTCCATGTTTTTGAAATGCCTTTTTGATGTATGGAGAAAATATTTGTCCCTTTACTGTCCCATGATTTATCACTTTCCTTAGCCTTCCTTACTAACATACTAGATTTATATCGTAAATTATAAGAAAAAACAATTACAAAAAAATGGAAAAACATATTCAAATTGGCATGGGGATCCAGCCTTGACAACTGATGGGGAGGTACTTTCAAGCATATTTTGAGCTAGCTACTTGGATTAATTTTGCTGAAATAAAGCTGTCTTCTCACTATGACAGTTCTCAGCACTTAATAGTTGTTTAATGTTCCCAGTAGGCTCAGTTCTGCACTTTGTAAATCAGCAAAAAAATAAAATTAAAGTCTTTCTTTTACCACTTCAAAAATTATTATCCTTTTTGTTCTAGCTTGTGTTTGCACACTGATAATACAGTTTTTGTAAAGGGACAAGGAGCAGACTGACCTGGAAAAGGAAGTCTTTTAAATGTAGAACAGTCTTTGATCACTCCCAAGACTTCTGCTCTGATCTAAGCTCATTGACATCAATGGAAGAAAGACTGTTATTGGCTTGGAGGGGAGGGTTGGCTCCTGTCCACACAGAGTCCATATTTGCAAAAGCAGATGTTAAAAGATAAAACAGACTGAAAATCAGAGTTAGAGGAAAAGATACTTTTTTTTCCACAAGATCAGATTTATGACACAATTTTAATTTAACATTTTTTTCTCAGTCCCTGAAACGGGAAACTCCAATTTCTACACCTGTTTTTGCTGTTTACCTGCAGATAAACCTTGCATACAGAACAGGGGGGAGTTTGGTGGATGACTTCCATAGCACAAAAATGTAAGGCCTTCTCCATGGACTTTTCTGGAATATTTAAGAATAGGAAAAATGCTCCAGGGAAAACATCACACAAAAACACACCCTTGCCTCCCCCCCCCACCCCCTTCCCCTCCTGCAGCTGCATTTCCTGCAGGAAGAGCAATTCCAGAGAAAGAACTCAGCACTATACTACTGGACAACATCATCAAAGAAGTAGATAATTGTAGGATCTGTTTAAAAGATAAAGAAACTTCTAATTGGATTGTCTCTTTTGGTGACAGTTTCCAGGCAAGGTAGATCAGCACAATGAAGTCCAAAGAGCAAAAGTCTGTCAGTAAACAGTCCTAAAAGGAATCCTTCCTAATTAACTTCATTCTGATGTGTCTTCAGAAAGATCATGGGGAGATACAATACTTTTGTCCTATGCCAATCTGCTGGCTACTTCTTTGGCAGGTACCGTTGATTAACTAACTGTTTTATCATGCATACTCAGAAAATTTCTCTTATCCAATTGAATGAGAAAATATAATGAAAAAATACTTGCCACTACCAACAGAGTTTATTCCAAACAGGAATTTCTAAGTATTGTGAACTTGACATTTAAGCTTGGACCAGCCAATGGCATCCCTTTAGCCCTGGCATTCTGGCTGATGTGTTTCAAGTGACATCTCTCTCATTTGGTTAAGCACCACAGCAATGGAAGACTGGCCACAGTTAGGCAAATTCTGACTTGGTCTCCAGACTTTGATCTGACTTTTATGATCTCATTCATTTTCACATCTCACATATTATATGTTGATCTTCCTCTACAACTTCAGCTGACTGACACAGACTAAGACAGCAGGCACAGAATTATGTACACTTAACATCTCTATGAGGCACGTAAAGGGGTTTGCTCATTCAGAGCTTATTACTTTAGCACTGGACTGAAATGGCAGTATCCTCATTAAGAGCAAAAGCTCCATTTACAAAGTATTAGGTTTGGGGAGGGATTCCAAAGCAAAGGGAGTGAAATAATTAAAATAGGCAACTGTATTATTCTACACTACAGGTATCCTTCTACACCTTACAGTATAGATTTAATTTAGAGCCCAGAATTTATAATCTCCTCATTCAAAACTTGAATATTGAATCCTTTCTTCAGATTTAGATCCCGATTCTGATACAAATTAGGAGTTTCCAACCAGAGGCTTAGGATGATTTAGACTTTTCATCCCTTTCTGCTTTCACTCCTTTCTCCTGTTGGGCTTGGAGGCTCTGGGCAGCCTTTCCAGAGTTGCTAGGGACTGTGGCTCCAGCTGATGCTGGGTAACTAAGAAAGTTAAACAGAAAACATTTATTTACAGAACAAAGGTTGATGCAAGAGCCTAGGTCTTTGTCATAGTCAGAAGGAGAATGCAGGGGGAGAGGAAGGGAGAAATTGTGTAAAAAGCCATCTACTAAGAAAAGAATGTTTGATTTGGATCACAGGATGTGATACTGGAGAATGTATTGCATAACTTTATGGCTTGTCCTTATTTGCAATGATTCAGTATCCGGCACTGCTCATCTCATTTCTAAAAATGGTATTGAAAAGTTACAAAGCATTCAGAGGTGATGGGAATAAGTGAGGAAAGGCAGGAAAAGCACCTTTTCATTTTACAGTAAATAGCAAACACTGGGTCTGCAGGTCATCCCACCGGTTGTTGCAGATCACTGGGCCTATGTCCTTCCTCACTACCCAAGTGACATTCACCAGGTCAAACCTCCTCTATTGCCAGAAGCTTGTCTTCTCCATGCCAAATTTAAAATCATGACAACCCTTTTCTCATGGCATTTTTCTTATAACTGTAAAACAGGGCATGTACAGCTCCTAATGTGAAGGACAAGACAAGAGGCAGGTGCAATGCTGTGGCAAGTGCCCTTTCCAAAGCGTCCCCTGCCAAGACTAGATCCTGACTGAAGCATCCCTAGCCTCTTTGGAGCCCTATTCAGAGGTTATTTTTCTTTGTCTCAAAGCAGGCACCTCTGGGACTGACTCGTCCACTGGTTATTTCATTATTGTCATACCCACTTCTTTCTAGCCCTTGAAAACAGGCATCACTCGAACTCGCAGGTGTTCCCCCAAAACAACCCTTCTTCCATTCCTGATCCTCTCCTGTGCTGATGTGGGTAAAGGACACTCAAGACAGACCCTTGGCATTGCCCTGCAAAGGCTGCAGCTCCGGGACAGAGCTGTGCTCTCCTCACAGACCTGTTCACTTCTTACTGTCGGCTTGCATATTTTTTCTCCGTTTTTTGGGGCGTGAGGGGAGTGGGGGAAGAGGTGTGAGTATTTGGTTTAGTTTGGGGTTTTTTCGGTCATTGTTTTAAAGAAATTCACCACCAACATCCAGACAAAAACTAGGGAGCAAATGTCAGGCTCATTAGGAGTTCAGGGAACCGCTCATCAAACTTCAATATATAGCTAAACTCCTGTTATTCAAACAAAAGGGGACCGATTGGTAAAAAAAAAAAAAAACCAAAACCAACCAAACCGACAGCCCGCAGTGGTGCTGGGCGGAGACAGACCGACCTCATTCATGGCTTTCGCTGTGAAAAGGTTTACGTTTTCTCCGTCTTCCCTTTCCCCGCACTCCCTCCTCACCCCCGTTTTAATTTTGGGATGGATTAAGACAAGTCTGGAGTCGGGAAAACTCCTCCCACCCGACAGCACCGGGGTACAACCGCCTATGCTCCCCTAAGTACGCGGAGCCCCGCGCTGCCCGGAGAAAAACGATTGCTTCATTGAGAAAAAAAATCGGCCAGCACATGCGATACCGCATCGGCCCCCGCGCCCGGCAGAGGAGCGGACTCTGCTTTTAGGGGCGCTTAAGCCACNGAGCGGCGCGGCTACCCCTCTCCTCCCCTTGTCCTATCCCCGAGGGAAAAAAAAAAACCATGAAACAAAATTTGTTCTCTGCATTTATTTTTTTAAGCGATTCCAGTTGATTGCCCCTAATGGCCTTTCGCTTATCTCCCTCCCAGCCCCTGCNCCCCCGAGAGGCTGGACCTGCCGGAGCTCTGTCAGCGGCGGAGCCTCGGTCAGCATCCCACCGCTGCACACCGCTGCTCACACTGGNCCCGCGCCGGTTTTTCTTTTCTTTGTGCGTGAACTCCATTAAACGCGGCGAAGGCAGCGAGCCCCCGCTCATAAATCCGCTGTGCAGGGGGAGCGTGGGAGCGCTCTCTATTCTCTGGTTGCACTTTTTGTTCTGTCGCGACGACAGCGCCT